>JAODLC010000085.1:1893637-1925681 GCA_026781145.1 Hippopotamyrus pictus | reverse complement strand
CCTGGTTTGACACGGAGTCTGCTCACTGATAATGCCTAACAGGACTCATTACGCTCCAGATATATACTGTTTCCGCGCTTGTTTTGGCCCCAGTTACGCCTTCACGCGTGCTGCCGTTTTCGCCGCTGCGTCGGGCTCGTCCGGGCCCTTCGGAGCCACATGCGGTGCCAGGGGCCCTCAACGTGTCTGGACCCGTCCCTTTGCTCTTCCCAGTGGAAAAACCCTGAGTGTGGAGGACCACATGACTGCGGGCAGGCGGACAGGCGGGTGGGTTGGGGCCTGCTGACGCAGGTCTGTGGGCTTTGTTAGGAAATTCCCCCTATTTTCAGGAACAGGGATGACGAAACTCGCAGCAAACACTTTTGGGGAAAAAGCAAAATGGACTTATTTTGCTGAAATCCAAGGCCGTGCACAGGAACTGATGCCTGTCTCAGGGGCAGAGCAGCCATATTTAGTGCACATGGAAAACGGGGGGCGGGTGGAACATGTTACTAATGATTGCACATGTTACCTGACTCTCTGGCTACAGAGCCAGGTGTAGACTCCGCCCCCCACCGCCCCCTTCAGGTGATGCAGTGTAACTGCGTGCACTTGATAATAGTCTCTTATAATTTCACCCCTCTGCCCCTCTCTACATTAAACACGTTGCAGTTCACTAACATGAGTGCGCTGATGTGGGTGCTGTGGAGCTCAGCGGGTTAAGGGACTCTGCCCAGTAGGTTCTGAGTTCCAGTCCCACGGCCAGTAGAATAATTGCATCAGTGGCGGGCCCTTGAGCGAGGGCCTTAACCCCAATCGCTTGGGAGACCCCATCTTATCCTGATCTCTGATCCTCACTTGTGTGTCACTTTGTATAAAAGAATCTACTCGATAAATAAAATGTATCATGAATGCCACTGAAAAGTAGCTCCTCAATAACCTTCCCCTGCACGTTTACTATGAAGGCAACAGCCTGTTAGTGACCATTTACAAGTAACCCATAAGACACCCAGTAATTTGTATATAAAACAAGTAATTATATAAACATGTTTCATACTTTCTTGTTCATGACTATGTGGGTAAATCAGATTAGTTTTGATGAAAAACTCAGAACTGTGTGTTTCTGCTGGTAATGTGATGCTGTTAGATTATTATTATTATTATTATTCAACAGGAGGCATTTCTCTGTTTTTAATCGATCTCAGTCCATACTGACTGGGGTTCTGAGCCAGGACAGTTGTGGTGTGGCAGTGCAGTGGTGCACCGGACTGATCATGTCCTCTGTCGCCTCCTCCCACGTCCTCGCCCCCAGCTGGTGGCCCAGGCCGTGCTCTTCATGTGCATGAACACGGCGGGTGTGTTCATCAGCTACCTGTCGGACCGGGCTCAACGGCAGGCCTTCCTGGAGACGAGGAGGTGCATCGAGGCCCGACTGCGCCTGGAGACAGAGAACCAGAGACAGGTGATGCTGCGGCTCGGGGGGAGGGGGGGGGGTCTTTATTGAGCTCCTTTGCTTGTGACCTGAAAGTGCTGTGAGATAGAAGGCGGCCATGTTATAAGATTCTGACCGTATGAAGCAGCATATATGTCCCAGTGGCAGACAGACTGGTTAATGGAGGGGGTGTCAGTCTGCCGTCTCACCCTGGGGGGCCTTAGAGCAATGGCAAGCCTCAGGGCAGTGAACTCTCATTCACGGTGCCACGATGATGTGTCTGTCAGTGGGTGGGAACACACTGAAAGCCAGAAAGATGCGTAGCTAACGTGAGCGAATGATCGTCTCTCCTAATCGGGCGGGAGAGGTTGGGGGATCTGGCAAATAGTCACGCCACTCCGTTGGCGAGTGACGCTTCCTGCCCCCCCAATCACGAGCTGCCACACGGGAGCAGAGTCACCGCGGCGACTTCCAGGGAGTCGCGGGGACTGAACAGAGACGACTTTCGCGCTCCAGACAAATTCAAACAGGGGGCAGCCCCACATATGTGGAAAAGACCGTAATAATCTTAATTAGTCAGGAGAATCACTAATTATGACATGAAATCAAGCCCTATTTGCCAACTGCAACAATGTTGGAGGGAGTTTGATATTGGAGGGAGGTGGAGGGACACCATTTAAATTAAATACAAAGGTCAATTTATTAGGGGTGGGATGAGCGAATCCAAATCAAATATTGGGCTACATTGTAATAATTCAGTTTTAACATCTCCCACTATGCTGTCAATACTCAGCTATTTATCCAGAGCATTTTCGGGGGGTTGAGGGCCTTGATTTTGCCTAGGAATCAAACACTCAGCCCGTGAATAATAGAGCACGGCGTAGAGTGAAGGCCCTCGGATTTAGTAACACATACTATCACCACTGTTTATCCTCACAGCAGAAAACACATTAACCCTGTGAAGAGCAGGCTAACAGTGTCAGTCACAGGAGCGGGGCTGTCAGCAGCTGACCCGGAGTCAGCCACGGTGCTGATTTATAAGCGACGGCTTGGACGCGAGTCGGGCAAGTGGCGGCCCCAGGGAACGGGCCCGTCGGGTCACATGGCTCCCAGCTCAAGGCCTTGTGACTTGCTGCTCGCCAGAAGCATCCGAAGAGTCTGTTTTCGTAGGGAGGGCAGGCCTCTCCAGGAACGAGGCGGCCTCCAAACACAATGCAGCCTTGCAAACATCTGGGGCTCCGCCTTAAATCCCAGAAGTCATTACACGCATTTTATAAGCCCTCGTGGCGACACGCGCTGTTGTGACTGGACGTCTTTGTGTTGGAAGAGGGGAGACGGGGACGATCTGATTTTGCCAAGTTTGACGTGTCCCCCGGTGAACAAGGGAGGCGCTTGTGGTTCACTTTAACCAATCACAGTCTTCATTCTATGACATCACCGCATTGGTCACTTTTTCTCATTTCTCAACTCAAGGCTTTCAAAACGCTGGTTTTAATTAATGCAGTGATGTCGTACAATGAAGACTGTGATTGGTTAAAGAAGTGAACCACAAGCCCCTCCCTTGTTCACCCAGGGACACATTGAACTCTTCAAAATCAGGAGGTGCGGGGAGAATGAGGGCTCACCCTGGCCATTAAACACGTACCCCGTTCTGTAATCGCTGTCCGACGTGGGGGCACGAGGTGTGATTTCACTGACCACCAAGGCTCCATCCCGCTCTCACCCTCCTTCTAGCACTCTCAGAGTGAGAGTTCGCAGGGGACACTAACAAAACACCGTCCTGTCTCGTGGTTTTACAGCGAGTCAAGTGAGGTCAGCATCACTGCGACATGCACTGTTGTTGTTTGGGCGGAGGCCAGGCCTTCCACTCGGCCTCTGTCCCGGGAATAATAATAAAAATAACAGGATGACTACGATAATGCTCGCTTGGCAGAGCGTGCGTCTATTTTTAGCAAGCTTGTTGCGGTGAGATAAATTCAGAGTGAATAGTGAACCAAGCATTAAAGGTATGAAACAGGTATAAAGTTATATTCATTAGATCAGCCCTGAGTTAAAAATAGATTAGCCTATTATTAGATTAACAAATATTCTCATCCAGTCAGACGTAGTAACCTTTCTCCATCTGTAGGCGGTGGTGAGCATTACCACGTTTTCTGTTATTTACCTGCAGTGCTGTGTTGGTAATAGCCGTGTGCAGATGCTAAGATCTTTCTGGAATCCCCGCTGCTGTAGGAGAGGCTGGTGCTCTCGGTCCTGCCCCGGTTTGTGGTGCTGGAGATGATCAATGACATGACCAACGTGGAGGACGAACACCTCCAGCATCAGTTTCATAAGATCTACATCCACCGCTACGAGAACGTCAGGTGAGCGTCCCCGTTACTGGGCGCCCATTGGAGGGTGTTGTGATGTCTCATTTGGGCCAAGGGGACAGGGTCTCGGTCAGATCAGTGGTCCGGATGGCCATCGCGATGTTGATGCCACCTCTTGGCACGGTCTTGCGTCCAAAACATCACACGTCAAACTCATCCCCGCCACAAACCAAACTCTGAGGTGCAAATGTACCTTTTGCAATCTTTAAAACCCCCACATTTCATGACACGCTATTTCGATTTTCTGTCACGTGATGTAAACAGCTGCCTTTCTACGCGTAAATGATTCATCGCACTTAAACACGCGTAAACTTCCATATATTCTACTTAAATGTATTTACCACAGACCACTTAAAATCCTTTGAGCGAGGAGCAGCTGTGACTATGAACCGTCTCTCTTCCATTGTTGCGACGACGCTGCCGTTCGGCGCGAGGCAGAACCGTACACGCCCATGCGTTCTTGTAATTGCGCTGTCGACGTGTAACGAGGTCATGTGACTCCTGCCGCCTTGCGCTTCTCCTTATCATCGTCGCGCAGCTGCTCCTGGGGACCCTGCAATTAATGCGCCATCTCCCTGCTTTATGCAGCATTCTCTTTGCAGACGTCAAAGGCTTCACCAACCTGTCCACCACCCTGTCAGCCCAGGAGCTGGTCAGGATGCTGAATGAGCTCTTTGCCAGGTTTGACCGACTCGCACATGTAAGTGGGGACCAATATGCACACAGTACTGGGCCAGAATAAGCTGCCAATGGAAATAATGTTTATATGGTCTACAGACTGCTGTGATATTATGTCAGTCAAAACCTCTCCCAAAATCACCCCAACATTTGCATGAAACATTCAATGTATTTGTGGATTAGCAAACCGTGTTTGGTGCTCAATACCTAATCAAATTATTTAACTAATGAAACTAATTAATTAAGTGAGCTGATTTATTTAATAAATACATGGAATGGCTGAGGTGTCCCTGAGGAGAGGTTAGGGAACTGAACAGTGTTCATCTAGCCGTCCAAGAAAATATGTCGTTTTTGGGAGAACAGAAAAAATTCTTAGTAGAATTTTTTGTGTTACTGTAGATTTGCATATATTCTGATATTAAGTTGTGGTTTTTCTGAGAAAATATAGACTTGCTACAGAGAAAAACGGGTTTTGCACAAAACTATACATAAAAGGCATTGTGAAAGTTGAAGTGATAACAGCTGATCATAATGCACAATAGCATATTTTAATTCATAAATTAATCTGTACAGACACTTCAGGGACGACACAGTCCAATCATGAGAGTTGATTCTTGAGTTGCGAATTTCTGGTCTACCTCCGAAAATAAGGCCTTTATTCATGAAGCGTATTTGAAAGTGTCAATTAATTCCCGGCAGGTATTTGTTAATTACCTCCATTTTCCCTTCTCACGCTGCTTTAATTGTCCAGCACAGAAGCTACAATGTTTACAATGCCTTTTTCGTAATAGGAAAAGGCAGTCTACATAGAAAATTACATACTGCATTGTTTACCCTTCCATAATAATGACAAATAATGGCAATAATGGAGTAAAAAAAACAGTTATTTCTAATACCGCGGCAGTAAATATGAATAAATGCATGTAAGTGAGTGAAGGAGAATGTGAGGAGGATGCAGACGACAGGCGTCCCTGGAAGACTGGGGATGCGGAAATGTGGAAAGAAGTCAGAAAATGTGAAAGGCTAACAAAACACGACACATGCGAAACACCGGTGGGGTAAATCAGTGCATTTCATCGCGGTCACAAGGCCCCTCCTCCCAAGATGGCCGCCGTCTTTGTCACCCCGCCCAAAATCCATTTAACTGGCAACTCCATCTTCTTCCTCTCTGCTGATCCTCTCGCTTTATCATAGATGCATTAAGGGCAGTAAATAGGCTTTGATGGCAAGCTTAGATTACGGGGCTGATTGACCACAGGAAAAGCCCCAGACGCCTAAGTGTGTACGCCTTCATTTTTTCTCTATGAAGATACCGACGTTGCCTTAAAATGATCACCCTGCTTTATTTGCTATTGAAAACACGAGTGAAACAGCCTTTTAGAAACACAGGAATGGCCCCTCCGTAGCCTGTACCCTAACAATAAATTCACCACGCAGCCACACATACTGAGAGGTACAATGCAGATTTTAAACTCTCCTTATTAATTAAAATAAGCATTGCACTGATGAAGAATCAGAACTTCGTTCATGTGATGAATCAAAGTGAAAAACAAAATCGAGTGTCCCCACAAGTTTATGACATCGACGGGATTTGTCAATGCCTGATTTTGTTGACAGGCTAGCATGACGTGACAAACTACGCGTAAATGCTTTCAAACGCATGCATCGGCCAACCGGTGGAAAGACGTAAACAAAAATCCCAGCTGGAGACAGTGACTGTCTCATTAGCGAAAACATGCAGGGATCGTTAGTTACTGGGCTTATGAATTTTCCTATTGTGGAACTTTCTGTGTCATTTCTGACCTGCTGCTTCACTTTAATTGCATTTATTATGATTTTATTGCCTGGTACACGTAGACACATTTATGCGACACTTGGGCCATTTATAAACCGGGATTATTTTTAAAAAGCAGTACAAGAGAGGAGCTGGACCCCGTTCCAGACGGTGATGTCAGAGTCTGTTCTTTGACTAGAATCTTCACTGGCTGCAGGGACACATGCTTCAGTATTAAGCAAGCTGTTCTTTGTGCATGTAGGGCTGCCGATGCAGGAAATGCATTCTCCTCGGTCGCAGGAAATGCATCTCCTTCGGTTGCAGGAAATGCATCTCCTTCGGTTGCAAGAAATGCATCCCCTTTAAGTCGCAATACGGATCAGATGGGTGTGAGTAGACTGCGCATCCCATTCTTGCACTAATGTTTTTGACACCCCCCCCACCCCCACCCCTCCCGATCTGCGTCTTCAGGAGCATCACTGCCTTCGGATCAAGATCCTGGGGGACTGCTACTATTGCGTGTCGGGCTTGCCGGAGCCGCGTCAGGACCACGCGCACTGCTGCGTGGAGATGGGCCTGAGCATGATCAAAACCATCCGGTGCGTCGTCCTGGACCAGTGGGCTCAGAAAGAGGGGCAGGGCCTTTTCAGAGGGAAATCCAACTGCTCCGATTTGGCACTGTATAAAAAGACATTGCTGCATGCTGCAGGAGCTCAGTAAAGGGCACCTGCAGTCCAGAAGGTTGCAATTTAGGCAAGATGACACTGTTGAAATGTATGCAAGCCGTAGCTGAGGCAGGGCGTCACCCTAGAACCTGCCTCTGGAAGGTCCGAGGCCGGCTTTGAAACTCGAGTCATTTGTGACAATAGTTACAAATCCGACGCGGCAAAAATGTGCATGTGCATCCAGCTCCGATTACATCCGGCCAGCAAAGTCTGCAGCTCCATTAGCTGCAGAAGGCGGCAGTCGAGAGCTGCATACGGTCGACCGCGCACGTCGCTTTCTGGCGACCCGCCGCTAACGACGGCTCTGGGTGCCGCCACTGTACACGCCGCGCCGTGCCCGTAAGACGCCCGGGGCCTGTGCAGAACCCATGCTGCCCCTCGCCACCTGCTCAGCTCGCATCTTCTACGTAAATCGCATTTCCGAATGCATATGGCGCGCCAAATGACAAAAGCCCGAATGATTACTGCTGAACTGCCGTTTATATGAATTTATGAATGTGACATTTAGTTGCTAATGACTTACGAGTGAGAAATCGCATTGCCGTACTGCTCCTCAGCAGAAAAACAAATAGATGTTTGTATAAGATTATACTGGTGCATGAAAATTCTACAACTCTATTGCGATTCCTAAATTCAGCCGCAGTTTCAGTGCTCCGTGCCTAGCGCTCGCTTCCTCTCTCGCGGCTGCAGGTACGTGAGGTCGCGGACGAAGCACGACATCGACATGCGGATCGGGATTCACTCTGGCTCCGTCCTGTGCGGTGTGCTGGGCCTCCGCAAGTGGCAGTTCGACGTCTGGTCCTGGGATGTCGACATTGCCAACAAGCTGGAATCGGGCGGGATCCCGGGGTGGGTCTCCCGAGCGCATGAACACGACGGCCTGAGCTCCAGTGGCTCAGCGAGTCGCGCTATGTGATAAAAATGCAAAGGAAGTGGGTTCAAATCCCCGTGAGCCCCCATAAGAAAGAGTCCACGACCCTTTCATCTCCTGCCAATTGCTTTGGATGAAAGCCTGAGATTGATGAATTTAAAGGGCTTCCGTGATCATTTCTTTAAAGACTATCTTGATAAGATTTAGTAGCATATTAAAAAATAAACTCCACTATTTCCGATTAACTTGTTTCGTTACAATTTATCGCCGTTTTATCTTACGGGTGGAGAAACACTTGCTACTTTTTTTTTTCTTTTTATATCCATCTCCCTCTGTAAATAGTCCTTTAATGGTCTCTTAAATAGATGGCGTCATAACCCTTAGTAACCTCATGCTACAAAAACACCCCCCACCCACCCGCACTGGTAAGTGAATCACTGTGTGTCAGGGGGGACAGCAACGACTGGCCCTTGGTTATCACTCACAAACAAGCTTTAATTACTGTTATTATTGGTGTGATTTCCCCACGGGGCCTCACTTTCCCCGCACCGAATCCCACAATGCACTGCACGCCAGATGGGCCACACGCTTCCCTGGGGTCAATAACGACACCACAAACATTCGCACGTGTCTGAGAGTCCACCAGCCGTGATTCTTGGATAAACCGCGGAATCTGCTGGTTCCCAGTCGCGGAGCAGAGGGACTTCAGACCCCGTGAGGTGATCTCCTGGTCGGCACGCCAAGCGTTAAGGCTGGAATGGGACACCCGCTGTGGAAAACAATTAGTAAAAGGTTAGATGATTCGTTTGAACACAACCTTTCTTACTGATGAAATCCACGCGCTAACATAAGCAGGCTTTTGAAAAACACTTTTACCCCAATTAGTTTCAAATGACAATGGATACGATTCATTTTACCTACACAAGCTCTTTTTCCGTCCTTGAGTTAAATTAAAGTAAATGTGATGGTTCATTTTTTAAAGTGAATGAATCTCCTGGACCCATTTTTCAGCAATCCTTTGCTTTTAAGTGAATCAAATTGAACTTATTGTAGTGGGATTTCAGTAAATTTTAGTCCTCTGTTGTGATCCAAGAATAATAGGTGACGTGTATTCAAGCTCAGGGTTCTAGAATTTTGTGTTTTATTACAGGACTACCTATTTTAATGGATAATGGGATGTTTCCTGCACACTGGTTAAATGTGTTTGCATGTAGTATGACCTGGGGAATCTGCAGCTCTTGACAGGCAGATGTCGGTCCCCAAAATGGCAGTAATATAGCACAGAAGCTCATGTAGAAAGCAGTTCAATTTGGTGTCACACCAATGATGCCAGTGACCCTACTGCTGATGGTTTAACCGGGCTCAATTTAACCAGACTTACAGCTACAGCTAACCAGAAGTCATACAGTTAAATCATGGCTACGCCAACGATTGACGACACCAACAAAAAACCCTTGAAATACATCTTCGCGAACTTTTCAAGTTTGTTTTCAAGTTGCCTTGTTGGAAGTTGTCGATGTGTAGCTCCTGCTCCAGTGCCGCTTACACTGGAATATCAGCTGCACTTACGCAGCACTGACGGTCGCATGGCCCTCGGACACCAGGCCCGTCCGTCGCTCAGCACATCTGCGGCTTACTTCGGGCATTTTTCCGCGACCTGAAATCTTTCCCCCCCCCCCCCTCCCAGGAGGATCCACATCTCCAAGGCGGCCCTGGACTGCCTGAACGGCGACTACGAGGTGGAGGAAGGCCACGGCAAGGAGCGCAACGAATTCCTACGGCGCCACAACATCGAGACGTACCTGATCAAGCAGCCCGAGGAGAGCCTGCTGTCGCTGCCCGAGGACATCATGAAGGAGTCGGCCAGCGCCAGCGGCCGCAGAAGTAGCAGTGCCACCTTCACCGAGGGCTCCTGGAGCCCCGAGCTGCCCTTCGACAACATCGTGGGCAAGCAGAACGTAAGCGCAGCCCGGAGCCGCCGCCCCCAGCATCCACCGTCCCCACCCGCCATCACGCGGAGCATGTATGAGCATGTGTGAAAGGCCCCCGCGGAAACCTGCCCCCTTACTGCTCACCTCACTGCCATCTACCCTTTTCTCATTCTCATTTTGGTCCATCCACATATCTGTTGACCGCTACTCATTGTGAGACATTTGTTATTAACCTCAAGGGGAAAGTCTTTTGCATACAACAGTGACTTACATAAAGGGCACAGATACAGAAGCATGTACAATATGCGCTTTATATAAGCAAAATACGAAGCCTATACATATAGCACAAACAATATTGTTTAGGAAATAAATAAACGTTATTAAGTTGACGGGCGGTGCATATGCAACTTGCATAATGGAAGTCGAGCACTATCTCTTTAAAATTAAATTAAATTTTGATTTGACTGTGGAAAATGTGGATCGGCTTTGGGATGCGGATGTTGTGTATTGGACGGTCTGGCTGGTTTGCTTACCTTGACTGCTTCCTACACGAGGATCCAGCTTGTTTTAGGAGGGTCTGGGTTTATGGCGTAACAGCAGGTCATCAAAAGGGAGTTTCGGGACTGCTTCCAAGAGCCTGTACGCGTGAGAATATCGGGAGACCCGGTCTTAGTTAACATGCCATGTTTTTTTGCAGTAGCAGGATTGAGGTTAAGATCATTTCTACTGTGAAAGAACACTAGCAACAACTGCTTTAAAAAAAATGGGAAAGGCAGCTACCCTTCGCTGCGGAACCTCAGGCCATATGCCACCCTCGATGACTAAGTTAAACTGATTCCTCATGCCATTTCCCTTCCTTCAGGCTAACCATCTGCTCCAGCCCAGCGTAAGCATTAAATGTTTTGGCTTCATCACTGTAAACCACCCCACGCATTCCAGTGAGAGAAGAGAATCATTTTTTATTTCAACCCTTAAACTATGCAGTGTCAGGCCATCACTTGGCATTAGATATGTCAGTAATTCCCCATAGTCTGGAACCTTTCATTTTTGGGCATTGCGTTCCGGGGGCATGCTTTAGTGTGGCGCACACCGTTCCCATGTGTCATTTTGCCAGCTTATTGGTTGAGTCAGTTTCGAAACTGGCGTTAGAATAGAAGAATTCTGATTGACGTAGACCCCAGACGATATGCAGTACTAATGATCTGTTTTGTAGAAATTTCGTTGTATGTGGATGCTTAAGGAAATCAGGATGAATAAGCTAATGGACAAATAATGCCGCAAGTAATGGAAGGACTAATTACACATGTGGCCTTTGCAACACATGAACAATAGCTGTGTTACTTTGTTTAATGACTAAAGCTGACCTGATCCTTAATAGCCTAAAATGGTGATTGCTGCCTGTTTCACTCTCAAATGACGGAATTGTAAGGACCAATCTGCAGTCACCATGTTGTTTTATATCTGTCTGCTTCCTCACGGGAGATCGTCAGGACTATAATTAAGAATGCTCAGTCATATAAACCTCCCCCGTGATCACGGCACATTTAAATGAGCCTTTTCGGGCTACTGCTGTGGAATGGGACCCCGGAGGGCGACGGCGCCGCTGTCCCGCCCCCCGAGCTCCACGCAGATCTTGAGAGAAAAGAGCTGAAGGTGCGACGTGATCTTGCCTTTGTACTTTTCATTATCTGATGCTTGGATGATCTGAAACGGTTTGGCAGATGATGCCAGATTTGGTCCCTCTGCGCTTGGCTATCCGATGTTGTATATACTCACATTGTGATCTCAGTTATGATTTCAAATCCCTAGGGCATAAGAACACTTGCGGAGGGGAGGAGCCCTTTCTCATTTGAATGCTAAAACTTTATTCAATGTTGACTCCAAAGTTGTGACTTCAGCTACCCCACTAGTGAGCTCATCGCCCTGCTAGTACTAGCTTATCGCTCTCTATTTTTTTTATTTTATTTTTTTAGATATAAACAAGTTCTAAGCCATTTTCCATTTGTGACCTTTCCATGACTGTGTGGTGTTGAATTTTATTATTTTACTGAACATCTTAATATCGCAAAATTATAAATGGAGGCTACTGTAGTGGCACCTTGGCTTGTAACATCAATTACTGTTTCCATTTCATTCCAAATTATGTCGTTGAAGAAATGCAATGAAACAGTGAGGAACGTAGAGGGATTCATGTGGAAATGGTGGCAAGATCTGGTGATATTTGCACACCTTGTTTACTCTGCTTAAAGCAATTTGGTTTCAAAGGCCAAGCAGATGTTCATATCACCATTGTGGACAGAGGTGAGACCCCTGTTCCTTGTTCCCTGCTAACAGAACCTACACGTGTCTCAGGGAGCTGAAGCCCTTTGGGTCCTCTGGTCTTCAGGCCCTGGTCTTCTTGGAGACCCAGCAGCCAGCCTGGTTCTCATGCAGCACTTCCGGCATCATTAGTGACCTTCCTTAGCTCTTTATCTCTATCAAGCCTCATGCTTCTAAAAAGTCTTTCATGCCACCTGCCCATTCGGAGGATTTTCACTTCAAAGCCGCCTCCCCGGATGCAGCCCCCCCCCCCCGAGTTTCCGCGTCAGTGTCAGTCAGACAGCCTGGTGTTTGTGGTTGATATAATAAGAGCACAATTATGAAGAGAGAACTTGTTTATATAGGGAGTATATACTCCAGGGGCTGGAGGGACTGCTTTGATGGTGACACCTTCATGCTGGGCTTAGAACCCAGTTACAGTATGGTGCAGAAATAGTGTCTGAAGCTCCACGAATCTGAGTCCTTTGTTCCTCGTGTGTAGAATGTACCGGAACTGGTTTTTAGGCGGCGTTACCAATCATCGCTCATGCTCAAGCAACCTGGTTTTTTAGACCGCTGTATTCTGCTGAGAACTCATCCCAGCGAAGCGATTTATCCTGTTCAAGTATAGATAGCGTGACGTCTGCCGCGGTCTACACTACTGGAAGACCTGGGGGCATGTTAGCGGACACCTTGGATACTCACCGGTCTGTTACCGGTCACACGGAAACCACCAGATCCAGTGATGTCTTGGGGTTATGGAAAGTAAGTAAAGTATGTATAGGAGTAGATATGGAAACCGCAAGTGGAGAGTTACGGTCAGAACTGAATCTACGGCCCTAGAGGCTTTCAAACCGCGCAAGCCAAAGGACGTGCTGGGTCACGCCTACGTGTTGTCTGAAACAAGAACAGAAAAATATAATTTTCCTGATTAAAAAATGCGAAATCCTTTCCATCCATAAAGCTAATCATTATACCCTGAGTATGGCTGAAATCCTGAAACCGGTACAGCTATCCAGCATCCACGACAGGGCACTTCTGCGCATTAATTTTGGTGTTTGTTGCTGGAAAATTCTGTTTCTCGTTTAGCCTCACTGTCTATGGGCAACGAGTATAGTCTTATAGCTGTCACCCGAAGTGGCGATCCCTGGCTTTCATGCCCTTAACAAAGCGGCGCGTTTTGGATATTGCGGCTCCAGCCTGAGCACCGCGATGACAGGTTGGGAAGCAGGAGCGGCAGAGATAAGCTTTTCTTTCCCGGCACTTCAAAGGTGCTGCCATTTTACACATAACATGCTGTCAGGTACTGAATATTCACGTCGCTTTAGCGCAGCTGTGATTCCTATTCCCACGTCGCGGAGGACGATGCGGCAGCAATGCGGTGTTTTCTGACAAATAACGCATTTGAATATCGGTGTTCTTCTAAGCCTTCAAAAGTCATCACAGCAGGCTGAGGTGTATCGTTTATTCTGCGTATAAATGTTTTCTTTAATTTTCTAATCCCCGAATCGTGTACCAAAGATCAAAGGGATAGGGTTATTTGAAGGAAAAATATATAAATATATTAAATTTAAATTAATAAATAAGTCTGGTAATTAACTCCTGTATGAATACTCTAGTAATAATTCGTTATTAGGTTAGTGCTTTTTTAAGGCTACTATATTAGACATGTATAAGACTGAATGCTCGATATAGTACACCTGTGAAATCCGGGAGTAGCATGGCAGTCATGCTGAGATTCTCTAGCTGCAAGGTGTAAGGTACGTACTAACGATTATATCAACAATCGAATATTCTAGCGATTACTGTAATGATTCATATATTATATTATATTATATTATATTATATTATATTATATTATATTATATTATATTATATTATATTATATTATATTATAAAGTGACGGTGTGCGGCGACACCACGACCCAACGCGCCAGGCTTGGTTGATGTGCAGTGTGCCGATTCATGCATCTGGAGGGGCGTCAGGGATACCCTGGCAGATTCGGGGGACCCAGCACTTCACATAAAATTATACAGAAAATTGCCTGTTGGGGGGGGCGAGGTGACATTTTGTCAGATGGGCCAGAATTTCTAGGTACATCCCTGTGCACATGCTATTGACACATTGGAAGAACCATGATATATATACTTTTACAATATACTTTTCCCTTATCGTTCAACCCTAAAACATACAATTCATTAACAGAACAATACTTCTACTACTACTACTACTACTACTACTAATAATAATAATAATAATAGTAATCATAATAATTAATAATCAAATATCACGGGGTTATAATGTACCATATTATGTAAGAAGACGTGGATAAGGGACAGGGGTTAAAGAACACAATCGGGTTCAATGGACTCGCCCAATAATGCGAGGTTAGCCATAGACATGTAACACTGACCTCCTCATAGCAGCCTTACCTGTCTTTGTCATCGCCTTCACTTAAATTATTTTGCTTAATTTACTTTCCATGATTTCTGTATATCAAATCAATCGCAGCTAAAACCGGTTAAGCTGTTTTTGCCTTGCGCGGTCTTACTGTGGTGATATGTTCTAATCTGCAATACTAGCAGACGACTGCATTTTCATTCACTTTTAATGTTACTTGCTCCCACAGAACTGCAGATTTCACTCTTTATTTAGACCCCCATCCGCTATGCAGCGTCTCCCTTCCACCAAATCGCCGAGTGATCGGGAACGGAAATTTTAATTGATATACTTTTTAATAATTGAGTAATCGGATTGTAATTGAATAACTGTGACAGCACTACTTGGGTTTCTATTTCCTAGAGACTATTTTTAGCATGACTTTGGGTTTCATATACTGTACGTGCAATCATGGTGAATCACAAGTTTGCTTATATCAGAAAGCAATTGCGTGCACCAGTAATGCATATCCGGGTAAAGTTATAGCATTAACACAAATGTATCAATCAGTCCTTTCTGAAATATCGAAGACAAAAAACAAAGGCATGTTGCAGGAAGGCAGGAATGCTGCCATTACAGTAACATCCGGTTAATTATTCTGTTAATAATTTCCAGGGCAGTTGCAAAGGGTGAGAATCCATTTTACTGCGTCGTATAGGAATGAAACAGGAAAGCAAAAATAAAGAAATACTTAAGAACTACTCCATGTGACATTGACAAGTATCCAGAGTTCTACAATACAGTCCATTACGGAATTTTTCCAGGTGACCTAATTTGAGCTTTAACACAGTAACAAAGCAATTAAACCGATGGCAGTAATTAACACCGATTGTCTCTATCTTTAGTAGAAAATCAAATCACCTTTGTGTGGTATCTCATATGTAATAGGGTCTTCTCAATCTGATCTGTAACATGTACCCCAGGAAGGCATGACATCATAGCCCGTAGGGCAGGGATTGGAAGGAAGTTACAGGTACATTTGTGTATCAATGGTCAATTCATGCATGGAATATATATGTATTTTTTTCCTAGAGAATTGGGTTGGTTAAGACATTATACACAGAACCCCCAACATTCATAGTGGAATGTATTTTTTAAGCACTAAGCACAGAGGCAGTAACCAGCCTGATAAGACCAATTCAGCATCTCAGATCTACACTAAAGGGTGTTATATTCCTGAAACAAAGAAGCTAAATTAACACATTTCTGCCAAAAGCTTTCCTTGGATTTCAGTAGCATTTAATTGGATTTTTTAGTATTATTTTTAGTAGTGGTAGAACTGGAAACAGAGGTGCCTGTGATGTGTATTAATTGTATTTTCCGCCTTCAGAAATGTGGATTTCCATCGATAAACACCGGGGCCCTGTGTGACTGTATGGCTACGCTAATGAACTTAGCATGTGACCTCGTTCTTGCGAGAGTTTTCAGATGGCAACTGCGTGTCACGCGGTTTCAATCTAGATGAATAGATCTTCTGTCCGTCTTCAAACATAATCATACAATATCATTTATTGTTATTTTGTTATGTCTTTGCTTGCTACCATTAATGATCATTAATATTATTATTTAATTTGTGCATATGTACTTTTTTTTATTTGAACATTTGATTGATTGCCATTGTTACCGTAATTTTGAGTGAGTAAGTATTTCCGCCAACAGCTGAGTCTTTAAGACCCTTGAGTGAATGGTTGGGATTTGCATGCGATGCCATGAGCGAGTCTTTGATCTTGAGCGTTGCCTTGTGTCTGTCCTGGATGGGGACAGGCAGGTTTTACTCTCTCTGCATGTGCCTCCCCCCAGACTCTGGCTGCACTTACGAGAAACTCAATAAATCTGCTTCCAAACCATCTCGCACAAGCTTTGCATGTCCAGTCTGGTCCTGAGGAAATTAACAAGCGAATAGAGAACGCCATCGACTTACGAAGTGGCGATAAAATGAGAAGAGAGCATATCAAGCCTTTCTCACTGATGTTTAAAGACTCCAGCCTGGAGGAAAAGGTAGCTGGGTCTTTCTCTATAAGATACAAAAAAAAAAAATCTCTATATATAATATAGAAGCTTGAAAAGAAGAAAAATTTGTCTACCATACTTTTATCATGAGTAAGCTGAAGGATCGTCAGACTCCCAAAATGATCAAATGCTCTTCCAACCTAAACAGGCTCTTCTGTCACGACACATGAAGTCGATACAATGTGCAACGCAAATACCTCAGATATCACACTTGCTATTGTCTTAATTACATTAAACGCATTTGCGTGCCGACAGTTGCTGCTAAAATAGTTCACCGAATGCCTGTCGGACATTCCAGAATAGTTCCAAAATCATTGATTTATTGAAAGTGAGAACATGCACGTCGATTTCTGGACCATGAAGGCTGTGTATAGCAACATTCAGAAGAAACAGACAATCTTTTTTTGTTTTCTTTTTGGACTTTTTATTGGGGTGCCACGTGACACAAATCCAAACAAAGAAGATTGTGAACTGAAATGAAACTGAAATGTAATGTAAATGAAATGTAAACTGAAATGGCAGGTTCTTCCTCAGCACCCAGAAATAACCATGAACCTTGTGAGGGATCTTGCCTGCTGTTTGCACGGTGTGACCTTCTCCTGGGCGGTTCTCCTGGGTGTTTATCATGATAGTCACAGGCAGGCAGGCAATATAGGGATTCAGAGGAATTTCAGCATAAAAGTAAACACCTCATTCCTCAATATGTAACACTGAGGTTTACATTTTGGAATGCATTTGATTGGTGGAATGTGATCATTGCATAGAACCATTGAAATGTACAATTATACATGTATACATAATACGTAAACCAAATGGACTTTTATTTTGAAATACTAATAGTCATTTTTGTTCAAATTGCAATGCTTATTGGATGATTAAGCGATACAGAATTGACTTTAGTTTACTCATGACCAAACGTATGCTGTGGACTCAATGTCCTACAAGTATTGTTGAAAAATTTTCAGCTTTTTGAAATTCATTTTGTTTCTTTGCAGTTTGTTTCCCCTTTTTGTTAAACGAGTGAGTCTGTTTGCACCCTTATATTTTGATTTGAATCGACTACTTCCTGTTTCCTTCTCTTGGGTTACCCATCTCAAACTGGTTTTCAGCCCCCATCTGGTTTGGTTCTGCTTAATGTCCCGCCACTTGGTGTTCCAGTTCCTTATTTTGGCGTAGCTGTTACTGACATATCCTCTTGCTAATTTCCCAGTACCCTTCTCTAAAAGAGGCAGAGAGCAAGGCAAGACGGGCTGCTGAGGATGGCAGTATTTTGTGGGACGTCCGGTCCCGATGAGATAAACCTCAGACCAGCTCTGGCCGACACTTGGGTCGTTTCTCGATACGCGCACTTGACCACACTTGTGCTCTCGCATTCCCATGTGATGTCATCTTCCGTTGCCAAAGACCAGTCCCAAGACGCAAGAGCGGAAGTATGGAAGAAGGTAAAAATCAAGGATACAATGTTTGCATCCTCGCCAAACGAGACCAATCTCATGATTCATTGCACCCCAAGTTCATTCTTGGGAGGCAAGTTAGCAGACCTGGACCGCAAGTACGATCTTCACGTTCTTGGTATTGAGAAGCACCTCTAGCCTCCTCTGCCATCCTCAAGGGCCCAGAAATGCCCCACACTCTCTGCACCTTTGCCTGTGGACGTAGCATGTCCGTGACTGTGTGTTTGTGGGATGCGGGTGGCCGGTGGCCTCTCGAACCCGTCTTGTCTGTCTGAATTCTTTCCCCCTGTCCCCTCCCGCAGTACTCCCAGATGAGAGATGAGGTCTTCAAGTCCAACCTGGTCTGTGCTTTCATTGTTCTCATATTCATCACGGCCATCCAGAGCTTGCTCCCCTCATCCAGGTAATGGAAGTAGTTGAGTGGGAAGAGACTGCCAAATCCCAAAGTGGTTTATGGAAAGGCCCCAGCTTCCCCAGTTAACGTTCCCAGTATCCAGAGAATACATTTTGCTTCATTATTTACATACCAAGTTCATGGCTATGATTGTTTCTCTGAGCAGACATCCATGAACGTCGTATATATAGCTTAAGAATTGATTACATTGACTGAAGTATTTCTGAGAAGCCATAAGAGCCTTTCATTGCATTTTCACATCAAGTAGCTATGAAATAAGACACTTCTAGTATTCTGTGTTTTGTTTTTCTGCTTCAGATCTGGTAAGGTCATATGTGAATATATCAGAAGGTCCATGTTTACCTCGGTCTAATTTTATACTGTAGTTTCTCTTTCTCTATAGCGGGGGGGGCTCATGCCCACTCCTGGAGCACTACCGCCCCCCCACAGAGCTTAGGTGCAGCCCTAATTTAACACACCTGATACAGATAATCAGATCCTTCAGTACTGAGATGCTGCTGAAGCACCTGATTATCTGCATCAGGCGTGTTAGATTAGGACGGTACCTAAGCTCTGCGGGGGCAAGATTAAGCAGGGCTGCTCAACAAGATCATTTTAACGTTAAAAAAAATTGTGTTCTTTGGTGGACCATTGATGACGGTAATGGGGAGTTTGATACTGGTTCATTTGATTTAAGAGGCAAAGCACAAATTGTGTGTTTTTAGTTATAGTGGATGGGGTTGTAGATTATTTGGCAATTTGATGATTGAACTTGACCCGAATTAATCTTGGATGAGACGTATTCCTTTTCCGTGTAGCATTAGAGCAGATTGTGGTGTTGGCAGTGTATCTGAACGTTCTTCATATGTCTCACGTGTCGACAGGATGGTAACCATGGTGATCCAGTTCTCCATCCTCATCATGCTGCACTCGGCACTGGTCCTGGTCACCACGGCCGAGGACTATAAGTGTCTGCCCCTGGTGCTTCGGCAGGCCTGCTGCTGGATCAACGAGACCTACGTGGCCCGCAACGTCATCGTCTTCGTCTCCATCCTCATCAACTTCCTGGCCGCCATGATTAATATCGTAAGTGGGCCGGACGGTCAGTCATCAATGGAGATTTGCAGACTGATGCTGGAAGGCGGGATTAGGTGTTAGTCATCATTTATTTTCCGAAGAATTTTCTGATTTATACATGCGATTGCAAATCACATTCACAGGTCCAAATGTAGATACTCTCAGACATATTTATATTCCTGCTTTATAAAGTCATGTAATATTTGTTTTCAATGAAAGGAAACACTGCATTTTACTCCACAATCAATATTATTAATATTAATATTAATATCCATACTGAAAAAAAGAACCTTTCCAATATCGAATTCCTGAGATCACAGGCTACCAGAGTCCACGGCTGACATCGATTAAATCTCAATATAGTTTCAAAACATAGGAACAAAATATCAGATTGCAGCATTATCACTGGGCTGTCTGTCAGCACAGAGCACAAAAGAAGGGATCAAGCAGCCGTCAGAAAAATGCCCGTCATGAAAAGATTAGACTTAATCCCTCAGCTCCTTCACATCAGCGTTTTCTTTTAGTAGCGGGAGAGAAAAGTCAATTTCTTCCAAATCACTCCAATTTTGCATGGTCAGCCTGCATTGTTAGCTCTGTCCTCTGATGGGGCAGGGCAGGACGCCTTTGCCGGTAATCGGCGATCGAACACCTCAGTGTACACGCTTCCACTCCGCGGGGGCCCTCTCATCTCAGGGGCCTGTGATCTGCCGGCCCAGGCCCCCGCTAGGCGACGCCTCACTCCCTCCTGCTTTCTCTGAAGTGTGACCATCCCTCTCTCCTGTGACGTCCAGCTCTGGTGTGACTTCGACAAGTCTAGCACGTTCCGGAACCAGACATTCAATGCATCAACCTCGATACCTGACATCTGCTTCTACCCAGAGGTACGGCGAGTTGTGTCCATGTGAACTGATGACACTTGGTCATGTCCTACTTTATTTGAGTCTGAAAATCACATGAGTGAGAGAAGTACTTTAAAGCAAATGACTAAGTCTCTGTTCTTGCAGATAGTCTTAACAGAAACTTTAAAGAAAATGGCTTTCTGTTTTTTCCCCAAATACAAGTTCAATGTTTAGGGTTGGATTTGTTTCTTAAAAAACATATTTCTGTAATATTTCTAATAATCTATCAAGTCTATCAAGACTGTCCGGTAAGCCATCAAAAAAAAAAAAAAAACAAATTTACCTTTTTGCAATAACATTACGTTGTTAATCCAGGTCACAACCTTTCAGACTCATAATCCAAAAATGTTGTGGCCCCTGTGACCCTGGGTTGAGCGTTACAGCTTCATGCCCCCTTTGGAGAAGGCAGGTAGTCTCTAATCACCATGCAGGTGCAGAATGAGGCCTACTCCTTAAAGCCACGAACCAAAAATCGCCAGCATTTCATTTTAAACCTGAAACAGCTACAGCTGGGACCATGATGTCATAATTTATGCGGCTGCTTCTCCTCCTGATTGGATGCAGCTATATCACACCGAGTCGTTAATTGGATGACTCCCATGAGGTCGCAATCACATTAGCCCCTTTTCCCGGAGCATGCGGACTCTCTCATTGAGATTTATAGTGATTATTCACAGCTTAGTATTCCTGTGATCATCGATTGGCCATGGGAATCGTGAACCACGTATCCTGTTCACCTTCGCCATCTGTCTCCCTCGTGTCTTTGCACGCCAGTACTTCGTCTTCACCGGCCTACTGGCCATGGTGACCTGCGCCGTGTTCCTGCGCCTCAACTCCGTGCTCAAGTTGGCCATCCTGCTCGTCATGATTGCCATCTACTCACTGCTCACCGAAGCCTTCTACACCTCACTCTTCGTACGCTATGACACCGTTCACCACAATGGCGAGTGAGTTTCGTGCAAGCCCCCCCCCTGCATCGCCGTGACAGGATGCCATTATCTCCCTAACAAACAGCTGCCTTCCATTTATTACCACATGACAAACCACAATGACGCCCCCCCCCCCGCATTTACCCGGCGAGTTGCCGCAGGAGACGATTTCTGGTCGTGACGAGAACAGCTGCTGCCCCCAGGTCCCTAAAAATACACAAATAATCGCTGCATGTGTCTAAGAAGCAGCCCGAATGCAAACATCGTAAATATTCCTTCACTTCTCCAAGGAGCTGTAGAGAATTTTCCACTCAATAAGTCGCTTTCAGAACAATGAATGATGTTTGTTACTTGGCCCTGTGCATACAGCTCAGCACAGAGAAACTTTTTTTAACTACCGACTGACATCTTTCTAGAAATGCTTACTCAATGACATTTTCTGATAGACAAAAGATAAACAATTGCAAAGATTAAATGGCTACTACACGAACTAAATTTGTGCAGTAGCTTCTTGACTGTGAGAAATCGTAACGTGCACGGCTGCCTACATTTGTTCCAGGAAAAATTTTCTGGGGACCAAGGAGACCTCCCTACTTTTGATGGCAATGTTTCTTCTGGCTGTGTTTTACCACGGACAACAGGTGTGTAGTTGTTTTGCAGTGTGTGGCGGTACTGGTCCAGTGAGTGACTACAGTGTTTGGTTGTTTTTGCAGTGTGTGGGTCCTGGTGCAGTGAAAGATTGTACAGTGTTTGGTTGCTGGTGCGGCGTGTGGGGCCGATGCAGTGAATGTGTGTACCGTGTTTGATTTTTGGAACAATGTGATAATGCTGGTGAAGTGCTTGTAAAGCGTGTTGGTGCTGGTGCAGTGACTGATTGTACACTGTTTGGTTGTTAGTACGGTGTGTGGGTGATGTTGCAGTGAAAGGATATACAGTGCTTGGGAGTTGATACAGTGTTTGAGTGTTTATATATCACCCTCGCTTGGGATCCCATATATGGTGCATTGTTTTTGCATTACCTGTGTTTTCTGCGTTGTGCTGTATCATTTTTGTTAGCTATTGGCTTTCTATGGTTTTCTTTTTTAACTTATGTTTTCAACTTCGGTCTGCCTGAAATTTAATGGAGAACATTTGGGAATATATCGTGTTTGTTGACATGATGACTCGAAAATGATTTTGACTGACAAACTGGCCCTACGCTTCTCCTGCACGAGGCCAACAGGAGAGTATCGGCCTGCATTACAACCTCTCTTGCTCTCAAAGAGAGTCTCTGATCATTCTTGAGCCTGGTTCTGTGCTCAGATAATTAGCGCACAGTCACAGCAAACCCGCTTATGTCAAAGACGGGCTGCTCCCTTCTCGCTTTTGAACCTGCTGGGAGAATAAAGAAGAAAACCAATTATAATTTTTTTTTTTACTTCAGCATTTAATTGTATTTTAATTACTTTTTATTGAAAAACTTTTTAAAGACCATTGACACACTACAGTATTTTCAAAATGTCAACATTAGTCTTTGATTCCAGTAACCAGCATAAAATGCTTTATACCGAATTTGCATTTTGATTAATTTTATCAGCAACGGCAGAAAGGATCGATGCTTAGTTGTAGGCGTGCGGTGCTGTGGAAGGACCTTCTGAGCCCACGATTAAAACGGCTACATCATTACATGATGCTGCCATCTCAATCCCTTACAAGCTGCAGTAACTGCAGAAGATGACAGTAACCAGGAATCAGGATTAACGCTGGTGGGTTCAGACCCTGAAGCCATTTTTAAGAATATTTTTGGAGCTGTTGGTATGAAAAGTATGAAGTAACTGAAGGTTGATATTTGTGCAGTCATTTAATGCCAAAAATCAGACAGAGCCAAGAATTTCTCTGCCCGCGCGTATCGCACCTGCTCTCAGGCTCATATCGTAAAATGTCATCAAGGTGGGGGCCGGAGAGCGGTGGAGTACCTGGGGCCTTCGGATGGAGAGTGGGATTTATATGATAAAAACATATTACTATAAAATGTCACCAGCTGTCAGCATCATCACGTCCGGTGCCCCCCCCCCCCCCCACTTTGGATTCCATCTGGCAATGAGATGAAAGTAATTGGAAGAAAAAAATTCCGAAGAAATGGGAAATGCTAGCGGTCCGAAGCATCGCGCTTTATGCGAACCGTCCTCCAGCCATCGATCTGCAGGCAGTGCAGCTATGTGTGAGAGCTTTAATGGAGGTTAATGATGCGGGGGGGGGCTTTTATAATGGCTGGTCCGCTGGTCTATTGTGGCTACGCCATTTTGATCTAGTGACGAGACATAAAGGATTTACGATATTAACGACACAGAGATTAACGCACGTTGTTTACAATTACTGTGGCGTCCAGAGGCGCTCACACCATTAAGGGATTTCTCAGCGTTAAACCTCTCAAGGTGTCTCTCGAGTCCCCAAACCGCAAATGGAGTACATCGCAGACCCCTGACTCAACCAGACAGTTGGGCTGGAACCTTCGTGACTCTGGTTAAATGTGTCTGCTTTTCTGCTCTGCAATTTAGTTGTCTCTGGAGGCCATGGATACGGCTGAAATGCAGAAACGACGGGATCGGTAGTAAATTACACGTTATGCAAAGAGCTAAGTAACTGTTTCTTGTCCACGGCCCGGCGAAGCGGCTAAACCGGGGCAAAGGTACAGCATGGGCACTGCCACGTGGGTTAGGTGAACCAAAACAGCTCTGTCTAAAATCCACCGTCCGTTTTGGTGCCGCAGATGCACGGATATTCCTCATGGAACATGTGTGTGTGTTTCTGGCGTGGGGTTTGCTTGTGAGATGCTGTCGAGAGGGTGCAGACTGGTGGGTGATCAGACGGCACTCTCAGCGTGGGGGTGGAATTGAGGGTGGCTGCAATGAAAGGTGTTCGACTCAGTGTCAGAACCTGCTTTATTCCTGTCACACGTGGGCTATGGGCAAACGTAGCCCTTTGATACAGACACCCAGCCAATTTAATTCCTCTCATACTGTCACTTTGAGTACCCCAGTATGGAGCATTGGCACCTTCTGAAGCTCAGGTCATCACAGGCAACGTGTGGCAATATTGTTATGGATCTATGCTCTGTGGAATATCTATGCCCTGCAGAATTATGGGGAAAAAATGCGGTAAATCTGTGGATAGTGTGGCTCAGTGGATTACGATGCTTTGCTTGTGATCAGAAGGTCACGGGTTCTATTCCCAGGGTTGGCAGAGTGATTTAACAGCCAGGCTTTTCAGCGAGGCCCTTAACCCCCAACTGCTTCAGCAATTGGCTGGCCCCATGTTCTGAAAAATGCATGTCGCTTAGGATACAAGGCTCTGCTAAATAAATGCAATGTTAACGCATCGTTTCTCGCTTTTAGACTGCGTTGACGTCTTTTAATCTGTCTGCTTTTATCACGCCTATGTAAGGGCTAACAGCATTTTGATCCATCCATCCATGTTCCAACCACTTGCAGAGAGGTCTAGAGCCTATCCCAGGCTGCGTAGGGCTCGGTGCTGGGGTACACCCTGTGTGGGATGGCAGTCCATCACAGGACACACACAGGATGTACTTTTACCCACATGCCCAGGGAGAATGCAATCTCCACACGCTTAGTGGAGACAGTATTCAGACCCCATGAGCTACAGTCCTATCCGGCGAGTCGTTGCACTGCCCACAGCATAGCAAATGTTACAAAATTAAGTTCCTTAGGAATATCTAGAATCTTTGAACGCCAGTTTCAGTAAATATCCTTGTTTAATCCAAATTAAAATTAACTCTCACTTGAAAAATATCAAGGTTCAAACTTTGTTATTTATTGAAAACAAACCAGCAACATATAATTGATTTTTTTCAGTTTCAGGGCTTGTCTTTTTATCATAAGTATAGCATTTCCTATTTAAACACCCTATCACTTTCTTTTAATGTAACTTGTTTTCATTGCTAATCGTATTTTTATTATGCCTTTATTTGTTTAATCCAGATTAATCCTAAACCCATTATTTACTGAATTTAATTAAAACTTTGACAGCACAGCAACACTTTCATTGTGATATATTTGTTGTTTCAAACTTGATTTGCATTTGTTAATTGCTAATGCATTTTAAACGTTGCTAATAGCATAACTAATAGCACAAGATGACACTGAAGACAAAAATTAATTTTGTACACGTATATATATATAGCTGGAGTACACTGCGCGCCTTGACTTCCTGTGGCGAGTGCAAGCCAAGGAGGAGATCAACGAGATGAAGGAGCTGAGGGAACATAACGAGAACATGCTGAGGAACATCTTGCCCAGCCACGTGGCCAGGCACTTCCTCGAGAAAGACCGGGACAATGAGGTAAATGCCCGCGCGATATGCTAATGAGCAGGAAGGTTGAGCATGCGCACTGGGGACAAATCCATGTGGACAGACTTCCGTATTGGGAGCATTTTTCCCTTTCGACTAACAGTATGGTGTTTGTGCTTGAGCCGCTGAGTTAGCTCACCGTCCCCCGTTTGGCTGTTTAGCTTGTCATGATTAATGAAATGATATATCACAAGGGGTTTTTCATATAAATAGGACAGTTTTGCGCTAAGTTATGTGCAGCGTCGAGATACTGAAGAGAAATGGTTCCTTTGTTGCCGTTCAGAAATGATATATTGTGCTAGTTCATCGCAGGTGCAATATTGTAGATAGCCCGAATTAATGGTTCCATAAACCACAAAGAGACATCATACAATGAACAATAACTGGCCTTCGGGCGACTTTATGTGTAAAGCGGAGCGCGGACAAAGTGTTCTGTCAGTGTTTTGCTGGCCATGGATGTTTTCCTCTTTCTTTAAATTCACGAGTTCGCCATCAGGTGACAGGCACACTGCTGGGACGCTCAAGGTCGCCCATTGACGGAGGCTGTGGGAATACTATAATCAGGCGGTTATGATGTGTATTAATCACACGGGAAATGGCCGGGGAGCCGGAGGGCGCGCGTAGAGACCCTGCGCCAGCACAATGCCCGTCAACAGTCGGCTATTAAAATAAAACCGCGCAGAGCCTTCAACACCACTCCGTGCGTCATCTTAGCATTTATAAATCCATAAAAAAGCACACATTTGCACTCTCCTGGACAAAGAACGGAAGCTGACGGATAAGTGGAGCATTCAGGGCAAGCACATTACTGACCGTTTAATCTAGAGAGAAAATTCCATCAAAAACCTTAGTGATTAAAAATTATTATTGAATATAAAAAATCACTGACTTCAGAAACAGTTTTTTTTGTGAAAACTGATAGCAATATATAGAGCACGCCATCCTAACGTTGTGTTGTGTGCAAATTTTAAAAAGTGTTAATTTAGGGTTTTATGTATTTAATGGCAGTAATTGTCATTATTTACATCCTTCAATTTGCTCTGGTTCTTAAAAAGCTGTATTTTTCATGGTTAAATGCCTAATTATACATGCAGCCACAATTAGTATAAGAAATTTTGCTAATTTTGACACAGATTACAAATTAATCATTAATAAGCCGAAGTAGAACATTTCTGTTTGTTTACTGACAGTGGAAGAAAAACATTGCCCTCTGCTGTCTGGATAATGCATAGCACTCCAAAGTCTGTCACACGATTTTAAAAAGGCGAACATTGGAAACATGATGACAATGAGCGTCTTGTCCTCTTCCCAGGAGCTGTACTCCCAGTCGTACGATGCAGTGGGGGTCATGTTTGCTTCCATCCCAGGATTTGCCGACTTTTACTCGCAAACGGAGATGAACAACCAGGGCGTCGAATGCCTGCGTCTCCTCAACGAGATCATCGCTGACTTTGACGAGGTGCTTCCCGCGTACTAAAGCTTGTGTCTTTCATGAACGATATCTTATTATAACACGTATAATATGTAATTTCATATAAAAATGTACAAGATTAAGAAATATATAATATTTTAATAATGGATAATTTTATAACAAATTTAATTTACAGTTTAATACATTTTTAAAAATCCATTTTATTAGATGTTTAAGAACCTACCAAAAATACTGAGCAATTGAAATATTCAAGGAGTATCAGGCTTGACCAAATCAATGAACTATTTTGAATGAATATTATAGCTGATTAATAGTGAATCAATATTATTGATTCACTATGATATATACTGCTAAACCGGATCCTGCCGGCTGTCGCCCCCTGGACTGAGGATAGGTAGACGATATCATCGAGGCTAGTTGAAGTTACATCCGTAGTATGTAAGAGTTAATGGTCTGAACGAAATGTAGTAGTGTGGACAATGAGTTAAACATGTGGCTCACTGCCTGTCAGAAGTGTAACCAATGAGGAGATGATATCTGAATCTTCAGAAAGCATGAGTTTGATGAATCTGTGCTGTCCGGTAAAGGGCAGGGTTCTGTTTGATTCCCGTGAAGAGTTTTCAGCCAAGGCCTTATGGTTGACATGGCACCGGCTCCATATTTCAGGGCTCTTCATCCCGACCAGCCAACCTGTCTATCCTGAGCTGTCCAACTACACGGGAAAAAAAAAAATTAGCACGTAGCATGCTATACTGTAGCTGCTTCTTATTCAGCAGCAGTCGAGTTAGATGACTGTCACTTCACAGACTTTTTTTTGGGCTCAATTACAAAAATAAAAATGCTAAATCTAGTCTTTGGATATGTCAGTGTGGAACACCAGAGGGACATGCACAGAGCACATCATGTCCCAGTGTCTAGCCGAGGCAGTAGGGTCCTTGCCAGGTGACTTCTTGATAGCAGTGATAAACTCCATCTTCCAGCCCCTTCAGCTGGCTTGGCCGTGAATGCATGAGGAAAGCCAGAACAGGCTCTCTCTCGATTGTAATCCCAGATTCAGTTCTCAAAAGGCACTTTAGATTCAAGAACACAGTCTGAGACCATCTGCCACTGAGCCGGAAACCCGTCATAAGGACAAAATGAGCCGAGCGTCAAACGGTCCCAGGAACCTGATGGCCAAACTTAAACCTCTTGGTTTATGGAGACTGCCTCCCCCCAGCATGGAAAAGCTGTTATATCCTGTTACAGTTCTCAGTACAAAACCAGCACCATTCAAATCTCTGGAAGGAAAGGAAATCACTATGAAAAGCAGGAGGGGTGGAGTGTATTATCAGAGCCTGGGCCTAATCGGACAACGGCCAACTAAATGTGGACTGATATGCTTGATGTATGAACCTACCTACAAGGAATGGTGACCAACATGAAGTTCTTCAGCACCTGCTTCAGGATCTGCTCCATATATTACTGATGTGCTGTTTCCAGTATCTCCATTTGCATTATTTAAACATTATTTTTGAGGATATTAGAACTCTTTGGTTAGCCTACTGCCTTCTCATTACTCATCCCTTCCCTTGTTTCTTCTGTGTGCCCAGTTGCTTGGAGAAGATCGATTTCAAGACATTGAGAAGATAAAAACTATCGGCAGCACATACATGGCAGTTTCGGGGCTGTCCCCTGAAAAACAGGTGAAACGGCAAATGAACGAAATAATATATCAGGCATAATTTTGCTTCTTTTTCACAGTGAAAATGATGTTGGGCCCCCTAAACATAAATCATTGTTCTTCCCCTTATCTTTCCATTGTTGGGCAGCAATGTGAGGACAAGTGGGGTCACCTATGTGCCCTGGCGGACTTTGCCATTGCTCTAAACGAAAGCATCCAAGAGATTAACAAGCACTCCTTCAACAACTTCGAGCTGCGGATCGGTAATATCCCAACCGAGAGACTGCTCGCATTTGTCCGACAGACTGCTCGCATTTCTCCGACAGACTGCGCGCATTTGTCCGACAGACTGCTCGCAATTGTCCGACAGACTGCTCGCATTTGTCCGACTGACTGCTCGCAATTGTCCGACAGACTGCTCGCATTTGTCCGACTGACTGCTCGGAATTGTCCGACAGATTGCGCGCATTTGTCCAAATTCTGCGTTTTCACTGTTTTAGTTTGTAACATACTTGCATTAAATATTTCGTGTTGGGGAAATTGGTTCATAGCTCCACTTAGTATGAAGTCAAGGCTAGATTAAATTTGACATCAGTGTCATCCTGCTCGCTCTGTGTATTTGTTGAGAACATTGTTTGGTCACAGCATCTGCGTCGATGTCTCACTCGTCCTCTCTTCAGGCATTGCACACGGTTCAGTCGTGGCTGGGGTGATCGGTGCCAAGAAGCCCCAGTATGACATCTGGGGCAAGACGGTGAACCTGGCGAGCCGCATGGACAGCACCGGTGTCAGCGGCAAGATCCAAGTGCCTGAGGAGACGTTCCTCATCCTGAAGGAGCGCGGCTTCGCCTTTGAGTACCGCGGTGAGATCTACGTCAAGGGCATCAGTGAGCAGGAGGGCAAGATCCGGACGCACTTCCTGCTGGGCCGGGTGCAGCCCAACCCGCTCATCTTGCAGCCACGCAAGCTCACGGGTCAGTACTCTCTGGCCGCCGTGGTGCTGGGCCTGGTGCAGTCGCTCAACCGGCAGAAACAGAAGCAGATCCTCAATGAGAACAACAACTCGGGGATCATGAAGGGACACTACAATCGCAGGACGCTGCTTACGCCTGGGGGGCCCGAGGCCGGGGCCCACACCGAGGCCCCCGACAAGGCCGAGCTGCCGTAGGCGCCGCTCTTTGCATCCATTCCATTGTTCTTTGCTTTCCTGTGTCAATGTTTCTGTTTTGTATTTCTTTTATATATAAAAAAAAAAACACAATAAAGGGGTTTAATTTTTTCATAACCAGGTTGAGTGCCGTGTTGTGTTGTCGCAATGTGCTTTTGGGGAAGCCTAGTCATGAGGCTTGGGGTAACCTACGCTTACCCTCCACGTCCATATGACCTGGGTCACCCCACATCTAAGGGGTCCCTCCAGATATATACATTTTTTTCAGGATCTGTAGGCATAACATTTCACCGTGAAGCATACGCATACCACTTAAGCTGGTTAATCTTAGCTCCAGGCTGGGTAATAACCTTTAAATATGCCACTGGCAGGACACCAGTCTCTTAAAAGCAAGAAAAACCACCTAACAACATAATCAATGTTGATCGATGATGCATCAGGATATGGCAGCCTCAGAGGCTCAGAAAGAGTGGCAAGCTTATTCCAAAACCCACAAAGGGCTCCCTTTTGTTTGACAGATATGGAAGACTGTCTAAGAGCCTACCAGTTATAACTCCTGCAGTACTGGCAACCAGTCCTTCCATTCACTTGATCACAGAGCTTACAGAAGCCACTGCTGCAAACTGCTAAACTGCTATAGACGACTAGCAGCAATGCTAGAAACAGCAGATGCTGCCAAAGCAATAAGAGTTACAAAAGAGTCAGGGCAACAACGAGTAACATAAACACCCTTCACGTAACAGGAAAATCAATGTGAATGTATGTGGTGTTCTGCCGGTTGACAACTTTCTGCTGTAGAAAGCAAGCTGTCAAATGACAAGCAAGCAGTGACCCTGATCTAGAGGGTTCTTAGCATTTTTCTGGGCCTTGAACCAACTCCAGCAGCTACAATCACCTTGGCTGAACCACGACAATGTCATTACCCAACTCTAATCGACACAAAGCAGCATACGTTTCCGTGCCAAGTTACCAGTACCACACAGCTTGCTTGGGGGGGGGGGGTGGGAGCCAAATGTACACTGTGAATTCTTGATGAAACAGAAGTTGTGGTCTGACAGCCAATTCTGGACAAAAGACCATTTCCTAAGAACTGAAGGTTTTCCTTTGATTCTCTTGTATGTAACGGACCCTCAATTTTACAGTTTATGTGACAGGGCCCAATTACTTAGTAATAAGCCAGTTACTACTGAAGTACAAATCATGAACTTGAGATAAGACGAGTCAAGATTCATTAATGATGAACAAACATGAGAGTATTTCACATGAGTTATTCATGACTTGTTCTTTCAGCAGTTACTTAGGAGTTCCTTCAGTAGTTCACAAAGGTCTACTGAATTAACAGGTATAGTAATAAACAGTAACTGCTTGAGATAAAACATGCGTCATGATTCATTAATGATGAATTAACATGAGATCAGTATTGCAACTAAGACTTAGCTTGTGGTTAATTAATATGTTAGTAACAACACAGTATTACGTTATTTGTTCCCTGTCAAGTAATGTGTTACCATAATCTTCATTTGGAGACTGACAACATCTTTAGTCTCTTCTTTGATCTATACACCTTACCACCTATTGCTTGTCCTTCAGTCTAGCCATAACAGAATAGCATAGTCATGCTGTGTTGAAATTGTCTTTTCACCCATCTTGCTGTCCAGGAGACACATAGATACTGTACATGAGAGCAAGCTTGGAGGTTTCCAGTGCAGAGTCAGCCAGGGTCTTGTTTGAGGACAGAACAGCAGCATCAGTCTGGTTTAGGGCGTTGCTTGAAGATTGAATGGCAGCATCAGTCTGGTTTAGGGCCTTACCTGAGGACTGAATGGAGCATCAGTCTGGTTTAGGGCCTTGCCTGAGGACTGAATAGAGCATCAGTCTGGTTTAGGGCCTTGCTTGAGGACTGAATGGAAGCATCAATCTGGTTTAGGACCTTGCTTGAGGACTGAATGGAGCATCAATCTGGTTTAGGGCCTTACCTGAGGACTGAATGGAGCATCAATCTGGTTTAGGGCCTTGCCTGAGGACTGAATGGAGCATCAATCTGGTTTAGGGCCTTACCTGAGGACTGAATGGAGCATCAATCTGGTTTAGGGCCTTGCCTGAGGACTGAATGGAGCATCAATCTGGTTTAGGGCCTTACCTGAGGACTGAATGGAGCATCAATCTGGTTTAGGGCC
>JAODLC010000085.1:1848029-1880853 GCA_026781145.1 Hippopotamyrus pictus | reverse complement strand
ACCCCCCCAATAATCAGATTCAGCCAATATAACCCCCCCAATAATCATGTTTCCCCCGTAATGGGTGGAGACCTCAATCCCCCCAATATTCCAGCCAAAGTTACGCCCTTGTGTAGCCATCAGTGTTTTTTTTCTTCGTTCTTTTTTTTTTCTTCCAGAAAATCTGCATGAATTAATGTTTAGATCAAGGGAATTTTTTGTGAAAAAAATTAAACACTTAATGTTGCTCACCAGGAGCACATACATATGTATAAACTTGGAGGTGCTAATTAATATGAAAGTGTATTAATTCAAAAGGGATGGTTATCTTCATAAGCAGAATATGCATTGTTAAGCACTGGTTAAAAGGAGAGGCATTTAGACTCAAGCTAGTGTATTTAGAGTGAGTGTTTTATAAAATGTGTGTGTGGTGAGTAGAGATCACGAGGTCAGCAGTCCCCTAGAGGTGGCTGTTTGTAACTATTTATAGATTCTGCTGTGTTTTATGGGTTTCATCTGTCTACCTGGTGTTTGAATTCAAAAAGTACTGTTAACTATTGTCGTGGACCATAGTGGGATTAAACTGACGAATGGAAGGCTGTCATAAAGACTCAGCAATCCCTACTGTGCCATGAATATTTCAGTGTCTGCCAGGGTCCCAGCACCAATTCAATAGACACGTCTGGTCCAAAACATAAGAAGATCTACTCGAGACTCTCATGCTTTGTTTTGTCAGGGTAAGATTGTGTACCATAAATTAATTTTGTTACTGGAAAGAACCAGTATCATTGGCTCAGTCAAGGTTTTAGCTGATCATCATTCTCGATTCCAGTTCACGCACCTCCTTGGGTGGCGTGATGCATCATTCTAAAGGCTGCTTTCCATTGGTTAAACCTGAGTCATTTATATTAGCAAAGAAGTTCTGTGAAAATAGTGCAAAAATAAGAAAAGAATGTTCACGCAAACGACACCATTGTAAAAATACCTACAAGACAATTCAGGCCTCAGGCACCTCCTGTAAGGGTGTTAACACCCACACTTGGAGCGAGTGTGTCGACATCGTTCAGTAAATGATGGGAAACACCCATTAATTTAATTCAAATGTGTCAAATATAAGGGAGTGGACTTCCTGTAAGTAGATATGTCATGCATATTATGACACTTCCATAGCACAATAGTAAAATTTTCTCCCACATTCACATCATTGGGGTCTGAAGATATTCATTACAGGGTGCTCCATTTTCTCACTATATCAAGCTGATTCTTTATGTCTCCAGAATACACCAGCATCCTCCATCCCAGTGCAGGACCTGCTCTTGTTCTCTTCAGGCTATCCATGGCAAAATTAAGCCTTTCTGAACTACAAAATTCTCAAAATGACCACTGAGGGTATAGCATCCCTTCTCGTGGATCTTGCGGATGCATGTGTCTGGAAGATAACTGCTCCCTTCCTTCACGCTGGCCTTGCATGAGATCCTAAGCTCAGTAGGACACAAAGAGACTGTTACTACTCAAGAAATGGTTTGTATCCCAGACACCTGAAGTCACATCAAGTTTACAAACACATCAAGTTCACCACACCCACCTCAGGAGAAGCAGAAGCTCATGAGATGATACAGGTATACTAAAAGGGAAGGCAGAGATCTTAATCTCAGGTCTCATGTCCCTCTTCAGGTCCAGTCTCCCATTTCCTATTGAAAACCTCCCTTCCTGCCTCCATATCTGTGAAGATTTATGTGTTTCTTCTCTGTGCTACACCGAAGTTTACCACCGCACTGGCTGACAGGGGCACACCCAGTGACAGATCCTACTGCGACAGGCTTTCCCTCACCCTGCCCCCTTTTTCCTCCTAAAAGCCTTCCTTCCCCATAGTCCCTGCCATCCCACTGGCTGCAAATACACCTCATTACTCGAGTTTCCCCTGCCTCTTCTGTCTACTTTGATCTTCGGTCCCTGACACTTTAAGCTATGAGAAGTTTCCTGGAAGCAGAAATCATTTGAACATCCATCCATCTTCCTACCTCTAATTCAATACAGGGTCATGGAGGGAGCCTGTCCCCAGCAGAATTGGGTACAAAGTGTGGAACACCCTGGACAGGATGCCAGTCCTCCATGGATACACTCAAACACTACAGGCAATATAGAGACCCCAATTAGCCTAACTGCATGTCTTTGAGCTGTGGGAGCCAAACAGTGTACCTAGAAGAAAGCCATGAAACACAGGAAAAACATACAAGCATCACACACACAAAGGCAGGACTGCAATCCCCGACCGTGGAGATGTGAGGCAACACTTCTAACCGCTGAGACTCTGTGCTACCCGACATGTAACATTCTTAACATGTCACACGTCAGCATCATTTTTTCGTGAGCTGTATCAATGGTTTCCTTTGTGGTGAATAAGAACTGCAGTGTTCCTCTGCACGCTATGGCTCCAGACGTTTTTACATCATTCTTCATTTTGTGCCCGTTGGGAATTATGAGAAATATCTTGGTATGGTCAACACACAAAAAAAAGCTAAAATTGTCCCATTGTGATAAAGCGTTGAATATGCAGAGCCCCTATTTAAATAATCACGCTATGTAAATAGCTGTCTGCCTCCATCGTTGAATGAATGTGGCAGACCTTATGATTATTATAATTGTGATAAAAATACCTGCATTCTCTATAACGTGCATTTTCCTGCCATTGATAGCCCCGGAAAGAGAGCTTGGATTATCCTCTCGTATGGTAGATCATTTAACACACAGGATAAAGATTGTATGAAATAATTCATTTAAGTGAGAAAGGAGACAATTATCTCTACATGCCTTCAAAACCTGTTTCTGAGGACTGTGAAAGTGTCTTAAATCTATGTCGTTTATGTATGCATCATCCTATACTCCTATTGCCTCAGCTGAGTCTTATACTTATATGGCATGTCAGCATAAACGAGAAACAAAAACGTAGTAAGAATGAGCGAACAATTGGGCGACTGAAGAGCCCACGTTCCTTACATGTATCCCGCTGGTGCGCCAGTCTATGGCTGACACTGAAACATCACAGCAGTGGTTGTCTGCACCTCTGATGTCTCTGTGTTATTATTTTTTTGTTTGCAAGAATGTCGATTAGTTACTTGCTGATGCTGCTTGGTGTGCAAAACAACCAGACAAAGGTAAATGTCACTCTCCTGAATCCTGTGCTATTTGCTTTGCAGTCACATTCCTGCCACATTTCTAGCAAGTACAGAAGCTCTGAATTAGCATTTAGCTATAACTTAATTGAATGGAAATAAAACAGTATCTTTTTCATTTTTATTGCTTGTTTTCTTTGCAGTAATGGCCGTATGATCCATAAGTGTGGAAAGAGTGGATCGCAGACAAGAGAATTTCACTGTATTCTTAAACATTCACACCCCTAGATTGAGGCAGTGAATATCCATGGTCCAGTTTTCAATTCAAAACTTATTTAATGAGGGGCACTGTGGTGCGGAGCAATTCAAAGAGCCTAATTCTCCTGAAGTTCTGGACTTTGGGAACAAACTGAGGGAGATCAGTACAAACACAGAAATGAAATACAGAACTGGGACTGAAAATCTCAAGGGAAGTGTGAGGTAACAGCCCCACGTGCTTAGCCTCCCGTTAACGTGACGGTGTTCCGGAAATATGAAGAAAGGTTACACAGTGTGTGAGTGTATGTCTATTGCCGCTTTTCCACTGCCACCAGGAACCGAGCCACACTTCACAGAGATGATTTACCATTGTAAAGTATGCAAGCTGTACCCGCACTGACATGGCAGGGCTGAAAGTCACCAAACCACATTGGTTGCATCAAAACCATCAGATTGCCGAAAGATACCAATGATCTGCATCGATATGGAAAAAAGTTCATATTCTATATATTATTCATTATTAGTAGTATTGCACAGCACATTTAATTGATGCATTCCCGATAACTAGGAACTTGAAAATTCCCAGCCTCCTACTCAAAAAAGTACTAGAGAATGCTATGGAATGGATTCGTAATGCAGATTTACTCAGGCTAATGCTAATCCCGCTAGCATTTGATGCTAACATAGCGCAGCGATTCCCACAGACATGCTAGCACAAATTAGCGCATAGTAAATCATGATGCGGAACCATGTGAGCAGTAAATAAACTTGTTTTATGTTCCTGTCGTTCTCCAAACCCGGCAACGCCTTTGCGGAGCCGATCCTTCTTCAGTGGAGAAACCAAAACCAGCTGGAACCATGCAGTATCTAGCGTCTATGCGTTATGGGTTGGGTACGGTCTGGTTCCCATGTACTAATGGAAAAGTGCCATATGGCTGATGATTCTCTGCTTTGTATAGAGAGCATTACAGCTATTCCAACTATAAACAGACAGTAATGTGTCATGATTTCAAACATTAATTCACAACTTTCATTAGGCCCGTCTCCAAAACTGACCATGACATTAATGACCATAACGAGGTCTGCCTCTCATGGACCAGCTATGGGTAGGAATTTGGAGTTCGGCATCAGGAGCTAACCTAAACAGCTTCAGCTCCAGTCTCTGATCTCTCATGCTGCCTACAACATGGGTTTTGAGTTTTTGTGGCATAATTATGGAACTGTTTTGCGGATGTGCATAGTTGAATTTCCAGAGATGATTACCAGAGGCAATTACTCTTGTCAATGAAGCTGCGATACTCTGTCACCCCTGTAATGCTCATTCTGATTTTACTTATTATTTAATACACAATGTGATCTTTAATGCTACAATGTGTAGCATTGGTCAACCAACGAAAAAAAGGTGCTGTAATGTGGGGTACTATTTGTGCCTGTAACCATACTTTTTCGTACCAACCTTCTCTGTAACTAATTATGGTTCATCCATCGTCTTCCAACCACTTATGTAATATAGGGTCCTGGAAGCACAGGGATGCCCTGGATGGGTCGCCACGCCACAGCAGAGCATGATACTGATTTGCTCAGATGAACAATGGGTCGAACTTGCATGTCTTACATTTTTAAAAATCCACCATTAATGACACAGACGCTGATAAAGGCCTAGTGTGAAAACGTCTGTACCATGAATCATCAATAAAAAAGAACATAAGTCACCTAAATATTGTTCATTCGATTCAATTAAGTTCAATTCAATTTATTTTTTAGAGACAAAGTCAGAGTGGTGAGATGGCATTGGTTTGGATAGAGGATAGAGCTTCCAGGCAAGAGGTAAAGAGGAAGGCCCGAAGAGGAGGAGTATGGATGTGGTGAGAGGGGACATGCAGGTGGCTGGTGTGAAAGAGGAAGACGCAGAGGTCGTGAAGAAATGGAAACAGATGATCCGCTGTGGCGACCCCTAACGGGAGCAACCAAAAGAAGACGAAGAAGAAGCCATTCAAAGTCGCCCCATGGTGCTTTACATGGGTGTGTTGTGATACATTGCAACATCTTTAAGACAGAATAATACAAAAACAGGGAAAAGGGAGGACAAAGAAATGAAAGAAGGAAGACGGCAGATTGAAGGCTGCACCCATGATGTTACGGTTTGTGAGTCACATCCACAATGTCACCCCTCCAGGGAACTGAACCAGGACCTCCACAGCACCATCTACGCATGTGGGAAATTGTGTTATATTCTCGGAGAACCAGTGATGTTAATCATCTAAGAAGGTAAAATGTGGTGTTTTAAAAATACTTTTTCTGGATGTTATTAATTTTCATCCAAAGTAATATACAAGGATGCCAAAGTATATACAACCTTTTCTTCATAATTCCTGTTCCTTAACTACTACGCCACCTACTGTTAAGAGCTCAGCTGCACCGCTAACACATGTGATCCAAGTGTCACCCAATGCAGCATATCAGCACAGGAGTGTTACAGAGGACAATGCAGCCCTAGCCTGCTGAGTGAACGGGGAACCCTTGGGTAATGAGACTATAGATGCCCCGTTTGATTAGCAGCTCATCCTCATCCATATCTTCCTTCCACCGAAATCCGCTCTGACTCCATTTTCTGTGCTTAAGGGTATTGAACTCCTGCAATCACCAGTAAGTTATCATACTGGACCTCTTACATGCTGGGAATGTTCCCCTGCGGTCTTAAACACTACTTCATCTCGGTCCTATCTACACACTATCAAGAATAAATTACTTCCAGACTTTTAAACTTTAATATGCCTTGAACCCTCTGACTTACAGCAATGCACTGATGGAAGTTATTAATTAAGGAGTAAATCACTTAAGCATCCACTTCAAGTCCAAAAGAAAAGAGACAGACCATCGCATACATAGCCAGTGTATGTTACACCAACTTCCTGTGCTTCAAATACATTTTGCAATATGTTCAATTAGTATGTTTGCTGTGGAATCTATTGTCTGTATTTGAAATCAGAACAGATGAAAAACTGTGGAAACATTTTGAAAGTCAATTAAAATTTTGTGTACGTTTCCATTTTTTAATGATAAATTAAGTTACTAATTTTGTTCATGCTCTTTCTAGACACTGCAGGTTTAATTGCATATTGTTAACTGTGAATGAATACATTTGCATATTAATTAGCTCCCCATTTACATTTTTAATTTGCTGCCTTCAAAGGGTGTGAGATAAAAGGTCGTGCTATTTTAAATAATTTATGCTTTATTGCTGAAAAGATGCTGAAAGGAAATATGCAGCTGATTTTAACCCCTAAGAGCTTTCAATGTATAAAGCACTCTGAAAATTATTTTTACAAATCTAATTAAATGGGCCCAAAAATGCTCTGGAGCAGCAGCACAAAGCCACCCAGAACGGCGAGAGCTCTGGTGGCTTCCCTGCATTCGCAGAGCGAAGAATGGAAATGCACAGGAGATGCAGAGTTTACAGGCTGCGTCCCTCTGTTTGGGTGAAAAACTTATTTCCTTTTTATCACTTAATTTCCTCGTCTCCCCTCAGACTTGCCTCAAAGTTGCCACTCTGTCTTTCCATTTCCCTGGATTTGGAACTTGACAGCCCCATCTGAAGCACAATAACTTTGGTTTAAAAGTAACTTCCTTAAAAAAAATAATAAAAATAACAAGGAATGAGTAAAGTCGTCTTAAAGTGGCACATTAAGAAATTGCTACAGTAGGACATGTCACCCAGTTTTTTCCTCTAAGCTATGCAAAAATACTATTTAAATGTCCCTAAGTTATGTTTTAGTATTTCCTCAGGTATATCACTTTCATATTTGCAAATCTTGCGGCTTCATATTTATTAACAGTCAATTTTTTACTAATGATTAAAGATTTTTGCATATATATATTTTTTCCCTGTAGACAAACATTAAAAGATATTTTGGAGTTCTTGCCTGAAGAGTGAGAACCGCAGGAGTTGTTGATGCCTAATCGCCAAACGTGTACTATTCTCATGTCAGCTTTTAGTAAGTAGGCCATCCCAGTGCCATGCGACTTATTGTGATGCAATGTTCGTGTAAAATGGCATATTATGTGATTTTCATTTAAGTTTAACCGTAATTACTGTACTACAGTATGTGTCTTCCCAGATATATTAGCATATGTATATGAATGGTATATAGAGGTTCTACCACACTTGCTGTGATAATGGGTCACGCCTGATGGGAAGTTCTCGGCCTAAACATGTACTTCCAATAACGGAAGAAAATTTTGAGTTACCTTTTCTTCTCCGAGGGCCAAGCAGCAAGCAAACTGACAGCATTGTTCCAGTTTCCTTTGTCCTTTGAACAGTGAACAGTTTGGTACAATGTAGGAGACCACTTTTCGAGTGACTGCAGGAACGTGGCGCGGCCTTACAATGGAATTTTCCGCAATCTATCCCTTACAAGTTTTCCCCTGTGGTGTATCAAACTGTTGTATTACTCATCCTTGGACCATTCACTTTCTTTTGTTTTTATCTTCTCACATGGGCTCTCATTCCACGTTTGAATCAGCAGAAGGAAAATGGCTTCTTCGTGTGTGAAGTCGTGTCACATCTGAGAACGCGCGGGTCAGGAGCAGGTGTGAATCGCTGGACGTCGCTGACCAACTGTCGCAGCACGACTGACACGTGAGCTAAAAGTATCATCTGTACATCCTACAATAAAGTTAAATAGGATCTGAAAATGGTCAAATAAAGTTGCCGGTTGTTCCCAATAGTGTCTGTTGTTGTGTTTTGACCTTCAGGGCTACCGTAGTCTGGCCTTGAGGGCTTGTTGGTTATCAGTGATGTTTTGTCCTCACTGCACCTCTCAGGCCAGCAAGATTGCGAAACAATCATAGTCTGCTTTTCAGGGCTAAGTTGAATGAAGCCTGCAGTCGGAGGGTGAGTTTTACGAACAGGGCCTCTTCATGGTCCTTATAAATAAGATGTGTTCACACGCGGCCTTCCCCATCTCCTCATAACTCTTGGTGACATCTGGCTGTCTCGTATTTTTTTATTTTATCTGAGGACAGCAGATGGGATTAGAAAATGGGATTTGAGATTGTTTCTTAAATTCACGGGATTGCAAATTCAATTTGCAAATGAATATGCTAATGACCGATAGATGACTATATCCAGCATGCAGCTCTAAGCATTTCTCTTCATCCTCAGCCACGGAGATAAGAGATTGTCAGGAGAAAGGGAGCCTTCGCTACATATGCACGATCGAGCTAATAAAAATAGCTCGTCCTGTCCATCAAAGAGTTTCTCTGGGCTTGATTTAATAATCCTAAATAATCCACAATGCTTTGATTTTTGTGTTAAGAGGAGGAGAGTGAAGCACAAGTGAGCGTGCCTGGAATTTCACAGGCGTCTCACTCTCCTCTTGCCTGTGGGGAACTCACAGAACAACTTGCAAGGAATGCTGGGAAGTCAATCCAAATGTTTGGGGATGTTCAGGCCTGCTATGTTCTCAGCTGTCTAATTACAAATAATTTTGCCTCCTCACTGGGATGAGCAGTGGGGTTGGGAGCAAACAATTGTCATTTTCTAAACCCTGATTGCTTTTTCAGGTGAATGATCCGATTACATTTTTTTTTTTTCCTTTGGAGGCGTTTTGAGGATGTACTTGAATATCTCCAGTCTGAGAGCGGAAATCTACAGGCAACATAAACAAAAGGGGCTGCAAGAGCATTAATTATGTGCAGAAGAACTGTTCTGTATATTCTGAGAACTGAAAAAAATAACCGAATAATAAAAGTGACAAAGTGAAACTTTTTTTGTAAAACACTGTGACGTGCTACTCTTTTCACATGAAAAGCTCTCCTTCCGGGCAACGGATGAGAAAATGGCTGATACGGTAGCTTACACTTACATGGGGCGGAATACGAATTCACGCAGCTCATAGAGACATAAAAAAAAAACCACAGAATGGCCTGATCAGAAAGAAATAATAAAACAGTATGATAGTCGACTGGGGAGATAAAACAGGGTTAGAGTCAAATGATAGGACAATGCTAATGAAGCTAGGTTAGGTTAATCGAGTGAGATGAATTAGTAGTTAAGTTAAACTGGTCTGGAATAATTAAAAAGAAAGGATACTTTTAATCTTGGTCATAACGTTGTACTCTAACATAATGATTCTAATGATGCATATTTACTAATAGCTAGACAGTGTTTACATGCATGCAGTAAAATAAACTCCCACTACCGAATATGGGAGTGTGTTTCTGAAGCCTTTACCCTGTGTCCTCTCCAGCATATCTGTTATGATCCTGACTTTAGGGCAGGGGTCCCCAACTCCAGTCCTGGGGGGCCGGAGCCCTGTGTAGCTTAGTTCTTTCCCTGTTCCACCATAGATGGTTCAGCTCAAGAGCTGTGTGGTAATTAGCACGAGGAGTTGAATCAGGTGTGTTAAATGAGGGGAAACCCAAAAATGTGCAGGGCTCCGGCCCCCCAGGACTGGAGTTGGGGACCCCTGCTTTAGGCTAATGACATCTAGGACAGCTCCTTCAGGATGATCATGTTGAGCATTTTGAATTTCCAACAAATAATAAGAATTTGGCCACTTTTACGAGTGGATCAGCCTAGTATATGTATAACTCTAAAACAATGTGACGTTTTTTATTGGATTGCCCCATGTATTTGATGGAGTTACACATAAGCGTGAGTAAGACAGCCCATGATTACAGACCATCTAGCACAAACATTGGAAGGGGGGCTGGCAAAAGTTTCGCCCGCTTGTCTGTGCTGAAAATTTGGCTGGAACAATGTCTGTCGCAAACAAGGACGGGCGGTGTTGCCAAAGAGTGCGTTGCTCCTCATCCGTGTGATGTACACACCAGAAGTCACGCACCCGACTGAGAACGCGGCTCCAGAAGCTGGGTGGTGTGATGTGCTTCTGTGACAGACGGTCAACTGCAGCCAAAGACACGCAGTGTGTGTGTGTGTGTGTGTGTGTGTGTGGGAGGGGGGACTAAGTTAGGATTTGCTTGATCATAACTCAGGGAATGTACTCATATTTATCTTAGAATTCAAAGTCTGTCCATTATAGGACATCATAGGTCTTTGGCTTTTAAGAATAATCTGAAGATACCATGTGATCCAGCACGAGACGGCAAGATAGGTAAGAAAGAAATGGTGAAACATCAGACTTTGAAACACGGGTTTTAAATCATTTCGAGGTGACTGGGGTCCAGGTGGGGGGGGGGGGGGGGGGGGGGGGGGGGGGGGTGGGGGGACAGCGTGTGCCTTTAATTGCCCAGGAGGGTCTTTGAGGCTGCGCGCAGTCGGACCCCAAGCCTGCCGAGGCAGAGCGCCGGGGATCGATTCCAACAAACGGCACGTGTGACCCCCGCCGGGTGTGATGCCGGTGCTGGTGCTCCACACGCCGCCGGACATCCCCCACAAACGGCCCCCATCGATTGGTGAGAACAATAGAGTCACCCCCCAGTCACCGTAAAAAAAAAAAAAAATATATATATATATATATATGGTGGCCTAATGCTTCCATGTTGTGGGTTCGACTCCCATCCTGATTCTGTGTTTAGTTATCAGCTTCTCCAGGTTTATATATCAGCTTCCTCTGAACACTCTGTGGTTTCCTGCCATTTATATGTCTCTAAATTACTACTATTTAGTGAATATGTGTGTGTGTTGTACGCATGTGTGTGTGTTTTTGTATGATTGCATCTGCATGTGTGTGTGTGTGTCTGTGAATGCGTGCCTGTGTGTGTGTGTGTGTGTGTGTCTATGTATATGTGTGTCCGTGTGTGTGTGTGCATCTGCGTGTGTGTGTGTCCTATGATGTTCCATGATGGCCTGGCATCCTGTCTGAGGTGTCCTCCCATACCATACCCCGTGCTTAATGGGATAGGCTCCAGGCTCACTGTGAACCAGTACAGGGTATACAGCTATGGAAAATGGGTAAAATGTATGTATATTTGTGTCAGCGTGTAAATTGGAAACCACTCAAGAAAAGGAACAAAAAGCAGGATTCGCGTGGCAGAACTTGGCAAAGCCTTTCAGGTACATTTGAGCTTCCGAACATTTAATGTTTTGAAAACATTTAAAGAGCATGCAGAATTTAAAAGAGACCAACATAAACCAAAGAGACAAAATATTTTTTTTCAAAAATGCCTGAAACGAAGACTGGAGCCTCCCGTGCTGGGTCACTCTTGCAGAGAAATAAATATACAGCGTTAGCCTCACAAAGAGTCGCTGTTTTTCATGGTGTGATTGCAAAATCACCGCGTAAAAACGTCCCGGTTTTGATTTTTAGCCGCCGCTGGAGATAACGTGCACTCCAAATATGCGTACGCTATTGGCAGAGATCTGACTTCATTCGGAAAGATTTAAAGCGCGTACGGGGGCCCCCTTTGATAAACAGAGACACCAGGGGAGACCGAAAATTTAAATTTAAGCACATCCAGCTCCTTCATTGTTGCCTTGACATTTTTGTCTTTGTGTTCTTAGTCTTAAATTGCATGCCGACAATCCTAAAGACATAATTAACAATAAAAACGAGGAGAAAGTGGGAACTCTGAAAATAACTTCGGCGCTCACGGAGTATTTTGTGCAAATCTCTAATAAGATCCATTCTTCTTCCTTCTCGGGGACTGTCAGAATAAACCACACGTTCCGTCAGTTGAATGGCCATTGAAAACCAAAAAGGATACGAATTAAGGGCACATTCTCTGTCCCAGACACATTAGAAGCTGACGCATGACAGCTGAAAATAAAAGGACTGGCAAAATGTTGACTGAGTAATACATATGTGTCCAGGAGATTCAGACCCTAATTAAATCAGGTCACTGTGGTGTTTGTCCTCAACGTTTTCTACCATATTTTAGCAAGGTCCTCTCCCCTTTTTTATTAACCTGAGCAAGACAGTAAATTCCAGTTTTCAGGATGTACAAGATTAAAATGCTGCTTGACTGCCCCTTTTATATGTTCTATTGCTGTTAATTCATTATCTGATTTGGCAGAAAAAAAAACGGTGACATATGAATGAAATTAGCCACATATGCTGCGCGACTTCTAAAAAAGTCAGTGCTTGCTCATGGCAGGATCAGGACAGCTGGTAATCTGCACGTAACCGGTTAGAAATTAAAAGACAAGAGAACAGCACACAGAAATGTAAATTGGTGCATTATTTTCTGTTTTTCCACTGCAACCTCGCTGACACAGTGTTTCCCCAACCCAAGTGTGATTAAATGCATTTTGTAATAACCGTAGAATTCAGTCGTCTTGGGTTCAAACGAGCCCTTTATCGAGACTCTTGTGCAGCCTGTATGCACATTTCATTAGAAATCATTGGGAAGGAAATTGTGCATTGCACAGAACAAATTAGCTTGTGACACGACAGGAACTGAGAAGAAATACCAAGAATTCATATGTATGTATATATTCTATATAAATATGTAAATATGTTTCCATACATTAACATGTATAAATAATTTCTCTTGTAGTAAGAAGTTGCCATCACAATACTCCCTTCAAGTGCAATCAAGTACAGAGCTGACACGCTTAGAAATAAAGCTCCAATGTCATTTTCTTATCTGGGCTGGATTTTTACCTCCTCATTACAAATAAAGGAACAGATAGATGGATAGGGATCTTTATAGGTATATTCCCTGTAAAATTAGGGGAAAGTGTTCAGCTGATTATCACTGGTAATAATGCCTTTCTGCAGCTCACATATCAAATGCCTGGTTGTTTGGTACCTACAGTAGAATCAGAGGCTCTGGGCCTGTTTGATCTCAGCCGACGGGCCAGCATCCTCGCCATGCCTTGTCAATCAACGCACACCTTCCTCACTCATTAGTGAGTGGCACGCCTGCCGTTCCCGGGGGGAGGGGGAGCGAGGGGCGCGGCTGTGTATTCCAGGCGCGAGGGGGGAGCGATCATCTCTGGTAGGGTTCAGAGTCACCGCCGCGGCTCGTCGGACTCATTTGCGTCAGAGCCGCGATTAAAGTGCCCCCACCCCCCGAAGCCGCCGGGTGATCTGATCAAGGTGCCTGATGCGACGGAGCGGGATTCTCTGGGCCAGTGCGACCCGCACGCCGCATCACCTCCCCAGAGGATCCCAGGCTGATCAAACGAACCCAGAGTCAGAGTCCTCGATCGGCCCATACGGCTAAGAAAAGGCCAGGGAGTCGCATACGCCTGGTCTCTCTGCACGCCACGTGTGCCAAGCTCTTTCCCACCGCCACGCTGATTCGGCATCGGCACATTCACATGTTTTTATCCCCCTGATCTGTTCCAGGATGTAACTTTTTCAGATAAACTGTAGTGTCCTGAGATTTTACAGCTTCCACGCTGATAGCACTTTGTGCAATCGGACTCGGGTCTGGCCCAGTGGGGCGTCCGTTGGTGGCGACCCACGTGAGACCGGGGCGGGGGGGGGAGGCGTTCGGGGGGAAAAAGAAAAAAAAAAAAGGCCATTGACGCGGCTGCCATGAACATCAAGCCTCGTTGCCTCTTCATGGATTTTCAGAAAACAAGACCTGCTTGCCAGCTATGTAATTTACTGCAATGCTCATTTGCATATTAAAGCATTAATTAGCCCCTCTGAGTGCTGGTGCAGGAAGAGTGTGATGTGTTGGACATGTCGTCAGGGAAGAGTCCTGGGGGATGGGGGTAGGGGGTCTGGGAGGAGGAGCGGAAGTGACTGGGCTTCTGCATGGGGCCATGACCCCCCAGTTCAGAGATCACGAGGAGGATCTTGGCCGTCTTCCTCCGCCTGAGGTTCGGAAACTGGAGTCCCCGAGAAGGTGGGGAGGGTGGTATTCTGTGGATTCATGCCATTTTTAGCATATATTTATTTCCCCAAGTTTTGCGTCCGATGCTGTTCCTTGGCGCCCACACAGCGACGGCGACGAGAGGTGGGACACGGAGAGTGCGGGGGGGCTCCCCGAGAGGGCCCGCGGGTGGGAGGGTGTCAGGGAGAAGAAAACACAAACTAGCGGCGTAACGAAGAGCCTGCAAACAGCAGCTGGGCAGGTGGGTTTGACATTGAATGCTAAAATCGTGGTTAATGAAAAGAGACTTTAATTTATTTTGCTCTTTCATCCATTATCTCCACACTTCATTAGCACAGCCTATCTTAGTGGCTCACTCATATACATCAGTATTAACATATCCCTGTGCTGCTTGTGCTGGGGGGGGGGGTATGAGGACGGGCGTCTGGAGGGGGGGTGGCTCCAGTAAACACCTCCACAGATCCCCCCCCCCCACTCCGATAAATAGACGCGTTCAAAAGATGTTTCAAAATGATCCACGCCCTTTGAATAGTTTTCTGTCAGTTCTGTCTACTTTCAGGCCATTCTCTACTCTCTCCCAGTGGACTGGCTGTGCTGGAAAACTTGCAGTGACTCCTGTAAATCATCACCCCCTCTCCCCCCGCGCCAAGCCGTGCGGGCCTCAAGCTCCACCGTGCAATTGTTCATCGTCTGAATCATTCTGCACATCCGCCGGACCCTCGTCTGCCATCATCGGCTACTCCATGGCCATCTTCTGTAACAACGAGGCCTCAGAGAGTGTCACACCGATAACAGTGCCTCTTCATCACGTTATTTGCCAGGGAGGATATTTGTACCCAAAGTGACTTGGTTTTTGAGATCAAGTTCAATTCAAGGGAATAACAGCAGGTTACTGAGCGGACAAACTTCTGTTTACAAGTCCCATCTCTTAACCTTTCTTTACTCCTGTAAATACCTTTATGAATTATTACAATTGTTATTACAATCAAACTAATATGCTTCAGATGAATGTGGCTGGCAATAGTGACCATTTTTACCGCAGACACACTCCGGGTCACGTATCTTTTTCAAAGGTCACCAGATAAAAGGTAGCACGGGCAGCTTCGGTACTTTACGGCAAAGTCCCTAAACGGTAAATAAGAGAGCCGTCTGGGGGTTGCGGCGCGATGGTGCCGGCAGGTTAGGGAGAGAAGGAGAACCGCCACAGTAATTGGGAAGGTATTGCTTCTGCAGGCCAGACTTTCTCGTACCCAGGGGATCAATTACACAAACACTCATTCAGCTCGCTATTCAAATGAATACCTGAGAAGTCAGGTCTCAGTGGCTTCCCCAGGCCTGCTATATTACTGGGTAAACATGAGCCCAGTAAAGAGCTCGATTTGTATGCATTTAACCCAATCTGTTTGCTCCCCCCCCCCCTCCCCGATCATGGGCCCTGATGCTGCTCCGGGCTGCTGCCCCCACGCCTCCTGTCACACCTGTCCCTCCCTATGCAGGGAAGCGGGCAGCTGCACGGCAGAATCAGGTAGCGGAGGTGGGCGGATGAAGAAGACCGGCGTGACTCATCCTGGGCGCCCGCTATGGGCAGCTGAACGCCGGCTCGGCCCCCCGGTCCCGGGGCTCTCCGACAGGCGGCTTCTGTCATTGATTTTCCTACATTTTATCGGCATCCGAATGCACATGCATCACCGAAGTCTGTATCCCCTCAGGGTCCCCAACGTCCCCGTCACCCAGAGACATAAATCCAGAAGCAGGCAACTAATTGCAAACAAAACACAGAACTCTAAGGAAATACGTCAAAAACAAAGCGTATCCAACACCTACACTGAGAAGTTTCTCCTCGCCGTTGTGAATTCCTACCTGGAGGGGGCGGCGTTGAGCTGCCGAGCTCTGACCCATGTGACAGTTGTTATGAGGTCCCTATTTCGGATGCTCGTCCTATAGGACCTGTCAGCGCCCTTTTGGACGTCGTGGGAAAGGCCGCAAGTGTGTGTATGTGTGCCTGCGCGTGTGTCACTACGCTGCATTGACTGGGCCCTCTAGTATTCGCCTGTGATTAATGCTTCATTCCTCTTTTGTATAAGCAGGACCGATCCTGAGCTCAGGACGCTGACGGCTCATTCGCAGTGTTACGTAACGCGGCTCAGAACATCTCAGAGGCAGAGCTGCCTCCTCACTTAATGAGGCGAGTGTCACATCGGGTGGTTCTGTCCCGTCCAATCGCAGCTCTCATTTTTCTATTTTTTTTTTTTTTTGCAATACCTGCGATGTCTAGGCCAGTTAACCAGTAGGGTCTGTCGAGCTGAAAATGGCCTGCATACCTCGAACGGCTCTGCACGCAACTTTACAAATAAGATGCGCATTAAAGGAGATTAGGCTTGCCACCCAGGTCCGTTCGATAAACAGCTATGTCTGGCTAACAGAGATGTCACTAGCCAAGTGTAAAAATAGCACAGGGTGCGTAAATCAGACAGCATGCTTCAGCTTAATTAAGCATGTTAATTAATTAAACGTATTCAGTTTAATTAAACAAAATGTTTCATCGATCACGTCCCCTTATCAAGATTCTTCACTGCCTCACGACCGGGTCCGCTTTTGGATTTGGCTCAGAAATGGTGCAAGGACAGGAGATGATGTAAAGATACGGGGTACAAGGGGCAGAGTGTTCGCATAAGGGTTAGGCAGGAAAAACCTTTCAGCTGGAAGTAGGAACACAGGAAGTAAAAACTACATGGCTATAATATTAGTGCAGTACTGTAGAAACTGATCGTTTTTGGTTATTTGAGTGCATGTCATCATGTTCTCGATTTGAGTCGACCTTAGCACCTGGTATTTCAGGTTATCTGTAGCCATCTTGAACATTCTGGTATTTCAGGTTATCTGTAGCCATCTTGAACATTCTGGTATTTCAGGATCTTATCCCAGTTCTACCGCGCTTTGATCTTTTTCGAGTCAATGAACTGGATGAATGATGAGGGCGACGTCGCCGCTGCGCATTCGCCGCTGCGCATTCGCCGCTGCTGCAGACCTCTTGCCCTCCGACGGGTCGCCGCGGCCTTTTCTCCATGGTGACCGGGGTCCCGCCTGCGGCACGGCACTGCAGATGCCCGCCCACCTCCCAGGCTTCGCTTTTCCCGCTGTATCCTAGCAACGAGCGCGGAAGCCCGGCTGCTCTCCGCGCAGCGCTTCACACGTCCCCATCCTGAGCTGCCTTCACTGCCTGATGACGCGATGCTGTCTGCGGCCAATCAACTGTTTGTCTGGCTTCATTCTGCGCCGAAACCAGATCGGGCCTGACAGGCCACACACGCAGATAATGCTGATAGAATGAACACATCCGTGCGCTGACATATCCCTTGGCTAAGGAATGTTTCACGGTATCGTTTGTGATGTCCTCCTTGCATGCACCCAGTACTGCTGCTGTGGCATTAGGTGTCCTCTAAACGTTGTTTTTCATGAGTGATTTACGCCACCGATTCAGTGTTTAACTCGGTGTTTGACACTCCTGCTTAATATGTTCACAGCAGCAAACCGTCGACTGTCTGGTAATTACATGGATTACGTTGGGTTTATACTCCGGGTCAATAAAAGGTATTTACACCCGTTTGATTGTCCGCAAAGGAACAATGAAAGGCAATGCTAACAATGAAGCGTCTGTCCCTGGAACGCTGAGGCGTCCTGCCGATGTTTGTCCCTGCAACAATGGGAGTGTTGCGGTCGGGCAAAACGAACGCTAAAATCTCAGTTTTCGTGAATAACGGAGTTTCCCAGATGCCAGCGTGACTCTGGTGCTGTGAATCCACCCAGGTTAACCCTAGCAAGACCCACGGCGCTCCACTGCCGGTCAAGCTGCCGCAGAGAAGTTCTCTCCTCTCACGTGCATCTGCACGACATCGGCGGTCTAGTACAAAAACCCATCATGGCATCACTACAAGGCACAGGCGGATGCGTGCAAAAGGCAGGAAAAATAGCATGACATCCTGCATCAGTAGCTGGGAGTCATTTTTTTTGAATCAGTAATGAGTGATTGTGTATATCAAGCATCCACAGGTGCCTTCATGGGCTTCGAATTACCCAGCAGAAGCTGCACATCGTGCTCCTCATGCCGTATCTGTTGTCTATACATCTCCCCCGTGCCATGAGCCCTTTCATGTTTCATTCCGGAAGCAACCGCAATACACCGGCTTGGCCACTAGAGGCCGACATCTCGAAGTCCTTCCGCAGCACTCACAGTGTGGGGCGAAGCCGTTCGCTTTTTTAACAGCGAGTAAAATGGAACTTATTCCTGGTCTGTGCGTTGGGTATCTTTGCTCCCTTATTGCGGCTGTCCTTCTGGATCGGAGGTGTGTTTGGGAGCGGACATATCAAGCCTCAGATCACCCCCCCCCCCATATCCCAGTAAGGGGATTGGTTCATCGCAAGGACCGGCAGTGAGACAGTGAAACGAGAATTTTAATGTTTCGCAAAGACAACTGGGGAGAAGCCTGTTATTACCAACCGAACCTGCTGCCACAGATGCACGGCTGTCGGAGCAGAAGACGTCGTTTCCTTTCCTCAAAATGCTTATGCAGGAGGAAATGACTTACTTCAGCGTAAATGTACAGTGTGACTGAGCCTCTGCCCATCTTTCCACACGCAAGAACCAGGAAAATACGGAGCTGCTGTCCAAAAACCCAAAATCCGGGTATCTCAGCTGACTAACTTTGAAGCAGACTCCGCGTGGTTTCGGACCACACCCCATGCTGACGCAGAGGCCGTGCACCTGCCACCAGAGCCAGGAGGGGGCGCTCTTCGTGGCATAAAATTCCATGAATGAGTGGAGTGAGGAGGGATACTCTGGGTCCTTTCTGCTTTAATCATCACTACCGTGAAACCAAGTGCATTGAGACGGAATTGTAGATTTACCCAGAAATCTCTGCGATTTTTTTTTTTTCCAGCCCGGTATCGCTGCTGCTTATTAAACTCAGCGTCACAGTGATGTTTTGGCCGTTCAGAGCGCTACACATGAAAGGAACCTGAGCGTCTACATCACAAACAGCAGGGTTCCGCCAGGTCTTTCTTGCAGTACGATATTCCATTACGAGGAACCGATTTTGGATAAATGGCCCAGTTTGTCTGCGCAATGAAAATTCCTAGATGAAAAGTACACGCGGACGTCGCTTTCAAAAACATCTTCCTCCGCCGTGTCTCTGAGCCCCATCCCACAAATCCCGTATCACCAGCTTGATAAGTAACGGCTCCGTCCGGAAAGCTGATGCCGTCATCGCGTGACGCATGCACGGCGCGCAACACTGACACGCCGCCCTGCGGGGCTGAACGTCTCACAGCGTCACTTTGACATCTTTCGTTTTTTGACGGCAGCCACGGCGCCTCCGCACCTCAGCTCGCCTTCCGAGGAGCTGGGAGACGCACAGGGTTGGGGAACACAAACAGGCCAGCTTGGGGCGTCCTCAGCGTCCTCCTCCTCGCTCTGATGCGGACAAACTCCCAGCGCTCTCTTTGCTGCGATTTCCAGAGACTTCATGAGTGGCTCCTCGTGCCTTCATCTCCCTACCTGAGTCCAGCAGCATCCACGTTTTAGTGACACCCAGAAGTTATCGTCGCTAAATTTTCGTCACCATCCATCCAGAGCCTATCCTGGAAACTACAGGATGGGGGACCAAATCATTGCAGAGTAAACACAGACACACAGACAGACACACACAGACACACACACAGACAGACACACACACAGACACACACAGACAGACACACACACAGACAGACACACACACATACAGACAGACAGACACAGACAGACAGACACACACACACAGACAGACAGATACACACACATAGACACACACACAGGTTTGTATCCAAAAATGACAACTTTTATCCCCTAGCCAGCCAGCCCTATTTTAGACCATAAGTAACCAAACAAAATACAAGACTTTTGACATTTTTACTTTTTTGATAGCAGTCACAGAGATGTATAACATTGAATTCCCCCTTGCGGGGGCTGAAAATGTGATCCCCGCAATGTAAAAAAAAAACAAAAAAAACAAGTTTTTATCACATCGTGGGGACATTTGGTAATATACACATAACCGTAATATATGCATAACCCGCCCACACACACACACAGACATTAAAGCGACAATATTTGTAAAATAACGAAACACCTCCCAGCCCACATATTGTGGAATTTTAAATAGAAACACAACTTCTCCTCTTGGTTTATTAATTGTTCACTAACTATTCTTACATGCGACATTTTGTGTTTTCTGTCGTCTTCTTTGTAGGGGCCGTCGAGCAGCTGCATTTATACTATGAATTTTACTTTATTTACTTGCTTCAGTACGTTCTTAACTGAAATTCCACAGCTTTCTCTCTGACACGCTACGCTCACTGCAGCTTTTTCCTCCCTCCGTTGTTCTCTCCTACTTTTGTTCCGGTTGCAAAGCTAAGTGTCGTCGCATGGAATCGCGCAGGGAAGCCTCGCAGGTGGGGCTCCTCTCTCCCGAATGCACCCCCCCGTCCGGCCTCGCAGCATCCAGAGATCCACACCGGAGATTGATGACTATTTAGTCGGGGCCACAACATGTGCTGTGTTCCGACTTTCTCTGGGGCGCCCAGCACCAGCTGAGATGTGCTTTGTGCAGAGAAAGGTGGGGGGGTGGGTGAGGGAGGGGTGTGCTATGAGTGTGAAACTAGGCCAGTCGATACTATTTCAACTTACCTCAGCTGGTGTTTCAACTGGAAAGCCGTGTCTCAGAATCGATGAAGCCTGATAATTAAACAAAAAAGGTTTTTTCAGGCTCAGCGCTAAGCTCCTGTGTGGCAAAGGGCATCTTATTGGACTAAATTAGTATTACAGCTGGGGGTCTCCCAGTCCACAGGCACAAAGGCACCTGGGAACAGCAGCCCCTCCTGGGAAAGGAAAAACGATCGCAGGACCTTATTCTTCCAGGTCAAAACAAGATCTCTCCCCAAGAACAGACGGGACTTACTGCCCGGCTCAAAGTTCACAGGTTTCCCTTGTGAGAAATCTCAATGAGATAAAAAGGGGAGAGGCGCTAATTAATGCCCCCGTTAGCCTCAGAGATGGTGTGAGATGGTACGGTAAGGTGTGCTCTAGCAGATTCCATTCCTCTGTGTGGAAATGCATTCCAGCAGCCGATTAAACACAGTGACCCCTAAACACATCTGAATCTAAACACTGAATGAGCCCATAAAAATATGACCGGCACGTCGTTACTGAAGGAGTCTCTGGAACAGATCTTGTCATTTCTGACTCTCTGCTGTGCTGTTTTTAATAAGCTTCTGCTCTTGACTTAATGGATCCTGACTCTGTCCTCCAGTGTTTTTATGTTTGCATTCTCTGATGCTCTGACGTTCTGCAATGTCACCTAGACTGCATTTTGATGTTCTGCGATGTCACCCAGACTGCACTTTGACATTCTGCGATGTCACCTAGACTACACTTTGACGTTCTGCGATGTCACCTAGACTACACTCTGCCATCATCGTGTCACCAAATATTTACAGGAAACTGAAAGCGCTGCGTACTCATCAAAACATAATTCTCAAATTTATACTCTGAATTTTCAAGCTGTGAAACAATCCATTAACTGGTATTATTATGATAGTTATTATTAGTATGAATATTACTATTGTTATCGTTGATGTTTTTTCCCTTGTTGAAATCAAAATATTCATAATAGGATATATACCTAACAGATAATAGTTTTAGAAAGCCTTTAAAAAGCTATTTAGCACACACACACACACACACATACACACACAGTCGCTAAATGAGGTCCACTACACAGAGCTTCACCCCAAAAACACCGGCTAGGTTTGAAGCCAGGATTTACCAAACACATTCTGTTAATTCAACATGTCCTTCAAAAGTATGTGCTAAATGTAACATTTTTGTTCTGAAACTGGGACTTTTTAATCCCTGAAACATCTTCTTGGGGTGACACCGAATGTTAAATCTCACAATAAATTAAATAGGCTGCGTACAGCAGTTCAGGCAGAAGGGAGCTGGGAGACACACAGCCGCAGACGGTGAGGACGCAATAATGAATAAAAGCACCGAAACTCTGCTCTCTGTAGACTTCCTGTCCAAGTCAGAACAGAATCGTCTCCTGGTGACGCTTCCATTCCGACAGTGATATTTTTGTAAGACAAACAGTGGTTTTTCTGCTGAAGGAGCAGGGGGATAGACTGAAAACCACATAATAATGGAAAAATATATATATTTTTGGGCAGAATTCCCCTTTAATAAACACACTTGTGCTTGCCACGGGCGCAACGCATTAATGAGGCGAGGCTTATTATTTAAAGGGAAGTTACACATCCCCTCTGCCGTATACAGCGTTCGCGGCGTGAGATGTGCAATTACAGCCGCCGTCTCGACTCCCCAGCAGCTGACTCTAAGCTCCGTCCCTAATTACAGTGCCAGGAGTGAGGCGTGGGCTCAGAAAGATGAATAAGACGTCTATACACCCTCACTGGTGTAATACAGGTCCTTTAGAGCAACAGAGGAACTGTATGTTAGTGATAATTTTTAAAAGATTTTTCATTCAGGTGTCCATACTAGTAACAATGAGATTTGGTTTTTTTTTTTAATGATGTTTCAAGAGGTGTAGAGATGAGCAGATTTGTCACAGTCTAGAGTCTGAAACAAGATGAGGAGTAGCTGATGGTGTATGGTATTGTACTGCCCCATCAGTCACATGACCAGCATTGCCGTCGGTCACAGAGCGTATCCTCTCTCCCTGTCATGGTACCATATGTTACTTTATGCTTGTCATTAGTTAAATAGGCCGTCTCACGGACATTAAATATGTGCAGCTTTGTGTTGCTGAGCTGATACCCAACTGAGGTAACTGCACCCATTTGCGCTATTTTTAAGGGTAAATCAGCAGCTCCTTGGACGTGAAACTACTGACCATCACATGTGTCATACATTACAAAGCTGCAACGTAACATCACATCACGTTCAGCTGGCCAAGACCAGCCGAATCAAAAGCTTGACTTGGTCTCATTTAGCTGATTTTTTATGGCTCCGTGGTTTTGTTAAATTTCATGAATGACTTTTTTTTTGGATGAACAACCGCCTTTTTTCATTAGTGGAGTCTTAAGCGAATTTACAAGAATGTAAAAGTGCCTCTTAAGGTTTGTCATTTGGGGCATTTCTTTTTTTTTGTGATTTCTAAATGTTTTCGAATTTTCCAAAAAAAAAAAAAAAAAAAACAACAGGAAAAGCAGACATCTGCTTTATCCTGAGACTATATTTGCACCTGGAAAAAATATCATGCATAGCAAAAATAGGGACCCTTTTCACATTCTGAAAACAGAAAAAAAAAAATGTGGTTGCTAAGCAACAACATCACGTATAAATGGAAGTGAGGACAAAGAGAAGAAAGTGAACAATACTTTGTTACCATTTTCCATTCAAATTTCAAAATTATGTCACAGAGCAAAACTAATAGAATTAATTAAAACTACAGACAGTTACGGGCAAATTACAGATTTTTATTTTGGTCCTAGCCCATCTCTCTTTTCACCCGTGCATCCGCGCTTTGTGTGACGGTGACTGTGAATGCCATTTTAGTGACACATGCCAGAACGCTTGGATATTACAACAGTGCCAGGCCCCATTCTGTGGGTTTATCTGACAGACTAACACTGACATCCTGAACATTAGCACTGAGAAAAGGTGTCCCTTCATTTAGACATTTAGAACAACGTGCCCAACCGTGAGTGCCTCGTTAAAATCAGGCGAAAGTGTAGCTTGACGGTAAGGATGAAACAGGGAATTCACCAGCTATTATAAAGACATCAGATACGCACAAATCTTGGCTAACAGTCTGTATCAGATGGGTGACATTTTTATAGGCCTGACCCTTTAGTCCAATACTGGTTGTGTTTTCAAACGGCTGCAGAAGAGATATTTCCAAACTGCCTACTCGATCCTAGCCATCAGTTTCCTCTCCTCCATTTTGAGCTTATGATGCGGGTGGAGAATACTGTAGAGAATTTCGGACTAATCTGCCCGTCCCCCAGGAGCCTCCCTCCTCCCTGGCCCGAAAAGCACGTCCTCGTGCTTCCGTGGCGAGTGCCTCGTGCCCTCGTGCCCTCGTGCTCTCGTGCCCTCGGGTGTATGCAAATCTGTAAACACTGTAGGTATTCGCGGAAGAAAGTCCACGATTGACAGTTTGGTGTTGCAGGATCCCATGGGACATGGCTCGTATAATGAAGAGCGTTATGTAGATAAGGATGGTCGAGAGGGGACCTAAGAGGTCCAAGTCCTCTGAACCTGCCGCGATTGTGACCGTCGCGACCGTCGTATGCGCCGACCGCAGTGCAGCGCTGGCCTTCATGAAAAAAACTGGGAAATCGCAAATCATAATCATCAGAATCACTGCGATTACCAAATCACTGAAATCACTGCGATTACCAAATCACTGAAATCACTGCGATTACCAAATCACTGAAATCACTGCTCCTTTGATCGGAATGTCTATAAATTGTGTTGGCGTTACTGATTCTACACTGTTAGCTGACTCATACAGTAGGAAGCACACAAGCATGTACGACCGCGACTCATTCACTAGGGGAATGACACAAGCTCGGCAAATCGCCCGCCACCTCCATCCCTCTCTTACGAGAACTAAACCTAAAGTGACGGAGCATCGCCAGTCCTGCAGCTCATCCTGAATTCCTTTGTTAATAAAACAAGAGGCTTTGACATTAAAAAGGCAGAATGGATTGGATGTTACTGCAAGAATTAAACATTTAATCCATTAGCCTATTATGGATCGCCACAAAATGCCAAAAAGTGAAGGTAATTTGAAATCAGGTAACAGAAAACTGAATGGCGTGACAAAAGTAATAGTTCTTCACATGATACGTATGATATTTGGTAACGCTTTACATTAACTGCACCTTCATAATGCCTTTATAATGCATTCATAGAACATTCACAAGCAGCATGTAAGTATACCTTAACATCCTAACATACCTTAACAGCATTAATACAGATTAATAACAATCATTATATGATTTTACAATTATAATGTTTGTTATTGTCATGTAATGTTTGTTATTATTATAAATGCATTATGAAGGTGCAGTTAATGCAAAGAGTTTCTGAATATTTGGTATTTTTATATTATGTACCATATATGTGTGGAGTTTGCATGGTCTCTCCGTGTCTTCGTGGGGTTTCCCCCTGGTGGTCCGGTTTCCCCCCGCAGTCCAGAAGCATGATACCAAATTTCCTGTAGGTGTGTGAGTGACTGGCATGTACATAAATGTGCCCGGCGATTGGTTGGCGCCCCATCCTGGGTCGTTCCCTGCCTTGTGATAGGCTCCAGAACCCCCCACGACTCTGAACCGCAAAAAATGGTTACAGAAAATGGATGGATGGATGGATCTGTAACTTCAGTCTTGAGCATCAAAATGCTAAAAATGTAATAATAACAAAAACAGTGGAACAGTGAACGCAGTGGATTCGCCAAGTTGCACTTCATCGTTCCAACCCTGTTAAATGACCTGCAAGTTTGAATTGTCTTTACATCTAACAGGCAGGAATACAAGCATTTCAAGACAAAAATCTTAGAACGGCTACAGCTATAATAAATTTTAAAAATGCAATGCTGCTTGGAAGGCTAGTTTTTAAATTAGTTTACTTGTCAAACGATGGAGTCCAGCACAAGGTATGGAGACCGCGGTCTCATTAGCACTGGTGAGTGTGGTACTGTCTGATCAGGGAGGTGTGAGTCACCGTGTGATTAAGCGTGCGGCAGCTCATTTTCTGTACAGCGATCTCCGGGCTCCGCTGCCTCTTGCTCGCACGTTAGATAAGACTGAACGTTCCAGGGCCTTTTTCCCCACGCCGTGAAAAGGAAAACGTTTGGCAGCCTGGTGTGCGTCTTTAGCCATTCCAGGGCGTACCTGTCCTTGGTGCAGAACTTCCAATCCCGGTGTGAATGCAGGGGCGCATAGGAACCATTAGCCAGCAGTTTCGACGCAGTCGCAGCTTAACTAGATAATGCGGTTTAAAATACACACACCTGAGCAGCATGCAGAATAATATATATATATATATATATATATATATATATACGTAAATGTAGCATACAGAATAAATTTAGTTGCACATATTTCTGCATTATTGCCATAAAATTACTAGACTCTCCCAAGTGCTTTTCTTCTCTAGAATAGGGTCTTCTAACAAAACACGTCTGCTCAGTAATACATATATATATTTATATATATATGTTTAATCTAATGTACTGTGCGAATAATTTCTTAATTGTGCCATAATTAAACTGCAGTACATGCATTTGCGCCTATCCGCAGGCTGTGGACAGGGGCGGAGTGTTTGAGCGTAATCGTATTTGAAGGGGGCAGTGTTTCGCACAAAATGGGAGATCGTTTTCTTTCTATTTTTTTTTCCCTCTTCCGTCGCACTGGTCTGGCCCTGCATGGAACACAGGACCGCTTTCTGAGAGTCGGCCTTATAACAGGCTCCGCCCCCCAATCCCGTTTACCCTCCCGGCAGCACGGAGCCCGGCCTCTGGGGAAGGGCACGGACGGGACGAGGGTGGCGGACACACTGATCTCAGATAAGGGTGAGCCGTCACACGCCCCCTCAGCCCCAACACACACACACACACACACACACTTTAGCTAATTGAGTATGACAAGTGTACATTCAGGACCACATGCAAAAATATCAGGCTTCAAGATTACACTTCAGACGATTCCAAGGTCTCTTGCCGAGTTTGGACCAAATGAAGGTTCGAAGGTACAGATAATTCAGCCAGAACTATTCCTGCAATGTGTTTGGGGGGGGTTCTGCTCATGGCGACTGGCACTGGAATTTCAATAAGACTTCGTTAAAGAGATGAAATGCCAGGGAATAGTGACTCATTATCTGAGGCGTAAAAGTGTAGATAAAATGCAGACTTCCTGGCCTGTGAATTGTCTGGCTTTGAGTGTGCTAGGTGCTTTGCATATAAATTCAATAATGAAAACAGACTCACTACTGTGCATCTTTTTTTTTTAAAAAAATAGCAATTAAATCTATCTTGATTTTGTATTGAATGTGTGGAATAAAACTGGCATGTGAAATAAACCTAATGAATAACTGCTTTGAGATATAAATGCACTTAATGTTCCTTTATTGCTGTCAGGCTCAGTGGACATTACTGTTGTCCCACACCACCAGGGTTTAGGTTCGATCCCCCTTTCATTCTGAGAGTCTGAGACTTGTAGGTTCCTCGTGTTGTGTGTCAGGTTCCTTCTGCAGCCCAAACGCATTGAGTCAGGCTGACTGGTGTCCCTAAGGGTGAACTCACCCTGGCCGATCCACACCGGGTCGAGCACGTTTGTTCAGGTGGGCCGGGGCACGTTTCAGTTGGACTCGGGCATGGTAGGCATAGTGTGCTCGCTAGCCGTGTCCGAGCACGGAACACAGACATTACATGGATGATGTGACTGGCGCAGGCATGCGCACATGTACACTATACATGGACCGGGGATTAGGAAAGGCTGTACAGATCGGGTAGCGACGAACATTTAACGAACACTGCGGCAAAGGGATCACTTTGGTCTGCAGCAGAAGTGGTGCTTGCTGGAAATGTGAGCTCACGAGTATCCAGGAACAACTGGAACACTGAACAACACCCAAAAACTCTGAGATATTAGGTAAAATACGGGACCGTCTTCTTATACATGCAGCATGATTAAATGAAAATTGTTACAGTACGTTGCACGCTCAATAAATCTTTGAGGGATATATGTCATCGTGCTCAAAATGACACCAAATAAATCATAAAGTAAGGACGTCTTCCTTTAATCAGCGCCACTGTGCTGTGTGATGCTGCTTTTCTTCCTGTGTTTAAAATGTCGCACAGTGATGATGCGAGCGTGCTAGAGCCCAGAACGTTAAGCACAATGTGTTCCCTGAAACGCACACAGAACATACACACAGATCAAAGCGGCGAAGTCAGAGGGGCAACGTGAACACATGAATCAAAAACTGGGCGAGAGTTCGAAACCAAATAGCAAATCAGCCAAAGCCAAGGTACAGAAAAGTGCAAAGCGAAAATCAAAAATCTAATAAACCAAACAAATCATTCACAGTGATATCAATCCAAGAATCAACTTGTGTTTCCTTGTCCATCACATCCTGGGGGGGGAGGATCATTCTTGGACACAGTACAAGGCAACCAGGCTAAGTGTGAGTACATTCTACAGTAGGTGTGTCTATGTGTTGGATAGACTACCTATTTATTGGGCTGTGTTCCTGACCTTGTGCCCTATGCTCTCATCATGAGTAAGAGAAACCAGCAAAGTAAGATTGGATTTTAATTTTAGAAGCCAATTCACTATACCAGGATCACAGCCCAGGGACAGGCAAAGGCATATTACCTGCAAACAGAGTGTTGGGAAAAATCCACAATTGTAAAACAAGAAATCGAACGAGCCTCCAAAATAAAACCAAATGCTCAGTTTGCAACTCAAGAAGGAGAGATGAGATTTTCCCATTAGGTGAGAGCCACTTCAGGGCCTATAGCTTAAACTGAAACTGAAGTTCAATAAAAGCTTGAACCCAGACAACAATGGATTTAATTTCAGAAATTCTAAATCTATATGTCTGTCTGCTGGCATGAATAGTCTTTTAAGAATATTCATGATGCTACTGTTTGCTCAGGCAGTGTTGTGGTCAGCCTGACTGGTCACGGCCGACAGGACAGGACCCAGTTGCTTAGAGACAGGGGACAGTGCTAGCTATGAGCAAGCTTCTTTGCCTGTTGTGTTTACAGACCATTGTCCCCAGGGACAAAAGAGAATCTGGCCCTTATCATAACAGGCCTCGAGCTGATGTAACCGTGAAGCCCGTCCAGCTGAAAAGCAGACAAGCTTGATTGTTCGTTTGAGGGGTTTATTTTTTTGCGACCATCTGAAGCTCGATATAGCTGTGACTGTGCTGAGGCTTTCAGCACTCAACCTATTTCTCAGGAGGATATTACCCAAAATCCCACCGTCCAGCCAACCTGGATCACAGAAATGCCTATTTCTGTGATCTTGTAAGACACCCGTAAGTCATAACTATGCTTCACTTTAAGTGGGGGGCCAAGGATTGATATCCAGAGCAGCAAAGGAAAAAAACGGTAAATCTTACACCTGTCACCCTACACAAATCACTGCCTTGTTGGCTTGTGTTTTACATTAAACCCACGGCATCCATGAGAGAAAACCAGGACTGCCATAGCAAAGCAGCTTCCCCACATATGATACTAATTATTACGTTAGCACACACGGCACATATCAGAATAAACTCACGACCGTTCGCTCAATCGCTAATTATTAATTAATTAATTGATTGATAATTACGAAAGAAAAGGGAATACATTCCATACTACGTTATCATGGGTTACTCTGTTCTGCCTGGTGACACAGTGTAATAAATTGTTTCTTTGGATACAACAATCACATATTTGCTTTGACTAGCTTCACACTGCTAGCGATGGGAGATATAAGACTTTAGGCCTAAGGTGGGTGGAATGATTGCATGCTGTCAGTCCCTGACAGATTTTACTCACTTCCCATTGGCTACTTGAATGGTTCCCATTAATCTGAACCTGGGATTGACTGACAGCACGCCGTAATCCTACACACAGTGGGTTTTGAAGCCTCAGGCTTCAAATGAAATAATTTCTGATTACAGCTATAATCACAGTGCTGCTTGACATCCACAGCCTTTGCATATGAAAGTGCGCTTGATTCAGTTTCAAAAAGCGTCACGAGGCCACCTTACATAGACAAGGACAGATCATAACAGAACGCTCATTGCAGCATGTTATGCAGACTATATACGAACTAGTTTGCCAACTATATATCTGTGCAACATTATAGTTTATGATAGACTGCGGATGTCACTCTGAATAACACTCATCAACCGAATAAATAAGCAAATGGAAAATAAATCAAACACGAAACTCAGCTGATCACCAGGAGGTTCTAGGACCATCCGGATTGGGAGTGACGGATGAAGGATCTCCTGAAAGTCGTTTGGGTCCCAGGTGGATCTTCGGCAAGGGCTTCCCACAGGGCAGCCCTCAAGCTGAGAAAATGGCCAAACCTGTACGGGGCCGGATGAAAGCGTCAGCCCAGTAATGAAATAAAAATGAGAGTCCACTGTCAGCCGGGGAATGGCTCGCCTCGTGATGGATGACAGGAATCCAGCTGCTCATGGCATAGACTCATAAAATCTGGCTTGCAAGTTTCAAAGGAGTTGGGTTTCTCTCGTCTAATATCTTTTGCGATGGACTTTTCTCTGAAGATACATTATGGGCTCGGGCCTAAACGCCACGGTGCCAGTTTCTGCTTAGTGCACTTCCAGTATGGTTTCTGAGATAAGAAACCTGCCTTTGTATTTACACTGCCTCTGCCGTCAAGAAAATTCCTGGGGACATAAAATTTTGGGGTAAATGCAGGAAAAACCAATGTGTTCTATGAAATACACATTATCGAATTATTACTGCAAACAGAGAACCAAAGTATGCATCATTTTTCTCATAGCAACTGCATATAGCAGAAGTGGAATATAAAGGTGTGCTATTTCAGAGTGGCACTGCTTCCTTACAGCATAAGGAACAAGGAACAAAGGATTCATAACCTTCCTGGAATTGCAGCCAACACTGCACACTCATTCGCTGTCGCGGTTCTCAACTGTGCCCATCCCCCCCGGTCCCAAAGCTCAGCGTCACAGAGCAAACCGTGTGCAGGGTACCGTCTCACACTTAACCACGCTTCTCTGGGCCTAGTTTCCTGGCCCGGGCAGACAGCTCTGAATGTAAGCAGGCTGAAGCGAGGTAAACGGAACAGTCAGCCAGGAATAGACCCCGATTTCAAAAGCAGGGGAACTTTTAGCATGGCTGACGAGAGAGGCCACAGGAAGCGGGACATGGTGGGGGTAAACAGGGGCCCTGTACCCCCCCCCCCCCCCCCCGAGGTGCCCACACATAAACACCAGGGTAGAAGGTGGTCCTCACCAGCGTGCTGCATCCCTGGTCTTGTTTGTGAAAGCATATGGAACTCTATCTTTTCGTATATTGGCACAGTGGCGTTTCATGATGGAAACTCAATCCAAGTCTTTCTTGGCAGAAGTTTTATATGCGAATATTGAAGTTTATATGCAAATCCCGCAAATTAAGGGAAGCTTAGGTCATAGGAAATGAGACCCTTCCTGTCTAATCAAGCAGCAGAATTTAACTGAATATAAATGTAAAACGTTGTCACACAAAGGAGCTGTGAAACTTATGAGGATTTAATACAATTAAAAAGAAAACAAACAAAAATCATAGTGTTACTGTAACTGTCAGTTTAAGAGAGTTACGGATATTCACCTTGCAAAACTGAACTATGTAAGGTCAAGGCTGGGCCATTTACATCCTCTTTCTTAAGTCTTGAGACGTCTGGAAACACAACATAACAAGCAAGATGCAGGCTGTTCAATACAAACGGAATCTTCCCTGTAGATCCGTAGTCAGTGGGAGCTGAAGCAGCGAATGAGACAGACAGGTGATCTCTCAGGGACACGTTTAAAATGCTTCCCCTAAAGATTTCGGATGAGTCCCATCCAGCAGTCTGAAACTTTACCATGATTCGTTCATGATGTGCCAAGCTACAAAGATGGGTGCTCTCCAAATGTTAAAGACGCTACTGATTTTTGAAAGTTTTTTCTTTTTGCCAAAAACGGGTTAACCCCTTGGGGAGTTCTGGTGGAAACTTTGACCAAAGTGTATTTTTTACCTACATAGGTTTTTCTTCTCGATCAAAACATTTTGTCACAGGCACAGATAAGTATTGCAACGGACACGTTTATCAGTGTACAGACAGCTTGACAGTCCCAGGTTAAAGGAAATCTTTGGATGTTTCAGTAAATAATGAACATGTCTTTCTTCAGGTAATTAAGTGGGAGCACCGAGTCCTCCTGGCTCGTGTCTGTCAGGGCTCACACTTGCATTTGTGTGAACTTATCTACGCTGTGCGCACACTAGTGGAGCGTTTAACGGCACACGTTTCAGGCGTGCTTTGGGCACCAGGTCCATCATCAATGGGGGGGATGTCAGGAATGAGACGATCGAGAGTAGCACCGCACTGCTGTGCCATGAAAATCAGAGGGGGGGTGGCTCTTCTGAACGCCGCCTCTCCTAATGTGGGTGGGTGGGTGGGTGGGGGGAGGCACATGTAGCGATTGTGGCAGCCACTTGAAAGCAGGCCACATCCTGCTATTCCTGTTAGATCAGGCAATTTCCACGTCATCCTGTGTTTCCTAGAGGATTTAAAGGTCTTCAAAAGCAGTGAGGTGACGGGCAGGAAGATCGCTCCCCTTCTGTCTCTCGCGCTCTCTTTTTTTTATTTGTTTTTCCTTATATTATTCATCTATCTTTTTCAGCAAGGCTTAATTGTGTATTTGTGTTAATAAAGAGGTTTTTAAAAGTCAAAAGTCTCTTTCTCTGTCTCGCTCCCCTTCTGTCTCTCTCTCTCTCTGGCTCGCTCCCCTTCTGTCTCTCTCTCTCTCTGTCTTGCTCCCCTTCTGTCTCTCTCTCTCTCTGTCTCGCTCCCCTTCTGTCTCTCTCTCTCTGTCTCACTCCCCTTCTGTCTCTCTCTCTCTCTGTCTCGCTCCCCTTCTGTCTCTCTCTCTC
>JAODLC010000085.1:1806188-1839614 GCA_026781145.1 Hippopotamyrus pictus | reverse complement strand
CCGGTTACAAAACCACAAAAACTGCCCCCCCCCCCCCCCCCCCCATTGTCCAATTCTTTAAAGCAATACAGCAAAATAAAACACACTTTCTCACTTAACCAAAGGTTTGCCTATAACAATCCCCATATGTCAAGTTAGTTATGGGAAACAGAGAAGCTCACGTTCGTTCAGGTAATTAAGAAACACGTGGACCAGATCCGATCAAAGCAGAATCCAAAGGCTGAATAATTAAACAAACATCAACTTCGGCGGACATCTACAAGGGTATCTCTTGAAGGAGGGACACTCAATCTTATCTTCGAAAGATCTGTTGTAAAAACTAATTGCAATTAGCTTTATTATAATTTACATTTTAGCGCTGATGATACAAATTCTGAAGAACCCAGGATCCAATGGCTGAAAAACTACTGAAACTGGGATTTTGGATTTCAGGTTTTGTTGCCAAGTTTTGTGACAAGCCATAATTTTCCATCATTTCTCACCATTGGACAGGGAGACATTTTCGCCAAACCCACCCCCCCCCATACAACACAGGGGCACAAGGCAGGTGACGACCCAGATGAGATGATAGGGTATTACAGATGAAGACCCTCACGCAGACATTGAAACACTAGGGGCACGAATAAATGAATTTACTGTGCAGCACTACTCAGTAAACATATATAACACATATAAAACAAATAAGAACATATATATAAAAAAAACTTGCTTTGGGACTGAAGGTACCATATTGAAAACAGACAGGGAGGGGGGTCCTCCTTTACATCATGTTTACACACACAAGTCATGTACTGGGTTAATTTTGGGATATCCCATAAATAGCCAAGTAAAATCACTTCTGTGTGTGTATTCTGCGTACACCATGGAGACCCTGCCCATCCATTTTTTCGCTTGGTGTTTACTGCTCATTTTATTCAAAGGACAGACTGTGACATCTGGGCCAGGAGACCTTCCAGATGTCAGGCAAGCTAGGTCCGGCAGTTATACTGGGCTTTGTGTGGTCTTTACTGCCACATTGGCTCCAGGCCGGGGAACGGTTACAGCACTTAGAAGCGGCCTACTGCTTGGAGTGGGATTAAAGAATGTGGGCCGTAGTCGTGAGCCCCGGACCAGGAGGAGCAGAAAAGCCTCTGGGTCCCCACTGTGACCTAACTGAACGCTGGGAGCCACACCCAACTGACCATGACTGAACGCTGGGAGCCACACCCAACTGACCATGACTGAACGCTGGGAGCCACACCCAACTGACCATGACTGAACCGCGCGTCTCAGCGGCCAGGCAGCAAACTCCCAGCACCCATCTGTGTTTCCAGTCTGATAGCCCCAAAGCCATACAAGAACAGACAGAATTTTTAGCCCAAATTTAGCGGAAAAAAAAACCCAATACAGTTTTTATTGTCCTAATAATACAATCTTCACCCATGAAGACTGACAGATATTTCAGTCTCTGTTTAACAGCAAGTCTTCGAAGGGGCACAAACCCGTGGCCCACAGGTGATGGGTTTGAGCACGTAGCTATCCTACAGTCAGTTTAACAAAAGAAAACAGCAGCAATAACTGGCAAAAGGCAACCCTTTAAAAAAGGATTCGATGCCAATTACATGGTGCAAAGAAGACTAGTGGGCCTGACGCTGGCTTGGATCGTGCTTCCACACGCCAGAGCACTGTGCTTATAAACCGTTTCTCCATCCCTGCCAGTGTGAGCCGTCTGCTGTTTCTTCAGCGTGTGGATTCATGGAGATTGATGGAACTGGAGCCTGTTGCTAGGGGAGATATTCAACCGCAGGCAGTGCTAAAGCCAGTGAACCGATGATGTCAGAGCTCAGCAGCTATTACCATTGGCCAATCTTGGTCAGCTGATGCCTTATTCCTCACGGTATTACTGCTAATTTGAGATATGGTGTTTGTGTGCTGTGATTCCATGTATGATGCTGTTGAAGTCTAAGGAATGCCACCAGGCTAAAGAACAACTGTTCGGGTATATTTCTTTATCTTTGCTCTAATTTAAATTTCCTGTAATAGGGTTATAAATTCTAAATACTAGAATCTCTCTAACTGCCTTCTCCAAACATATATACTCATGATGAATGTTCAGTTCAGCAGACTCCTCTGACCTAAACACTTTTCTTTCTCCCTGCAAGAGAAACATAATTTCTTGTCACATTATTTAGCTCTAACTTAGACTAAGCAGCTTCCCCTGTTCATCAATTCCCCATTAGCAGAAGGTTTTGCTTAAAAATCTCATCTTTGTCCAGTCGGAGGGTGATGGATAGATAGGGCTGTGTTGCATCTGAAGAGAATCATCTCACAAATCAATTCAATCCACACGGATTAACAGGGCATTCCAGTTAATATCTGTGCCTGGAGGCCTAAACAGAGACCGTATGAGTAAAATATGGAATCGACAGAATATTAAAGGACACACTAAGGAACGTGGTCTCTCTCTCACACACACACACACACACACACACACACACACACACACACACGCAGGTGTCTATCACATTGTGGGGACATACATAACCCACATACACACACGCAGCTCTTAATAGCATCACACTGGCTTTTTGATGCGGCACGTTGGCTGGTGAGCAGAAAGGGGAGATGGCATGTGTGCGATTGTTAAAGACTACAAACAGCCCCCCTCCCCCCCCGGGCCTGCCGTCTGATGGCGAATCAGGCTTCGCTTAAGCGGGAGAAGAAGTGACATTTTTAGATCATGCGGCATTTCAGCCGTCAGCAGGGCCTCGCTTGGATCCTGTGCTTTTTATTCCCAGAATGCGCTGAAAGAGAAGCTCGCTGCGCGCCTGTCGATCCCCGCATGCGAGCGCATGTACAAATGCGCCTGCCGGCTCATTTCCTATAAACCAACGCGCTCGCCATCATGCGACGCAAAGGGTGGCAGGAACAGAATGAATAAATGCAGAAAATTTCATACAAAGACTGCATTTCGATGGTGCTGAAGTGCGTTGGCTGCCGGCCCACAACAAAACCCATTTCATTGGTTGGGGAGGCGCACATAGAGCCAGGATCTTTTCGTAGGGAGCTGGGATATCTGCAAACGATCCATGAGATTGTCCTGAGAGCTGTTAGCTGTTAGTTCAAAGGCATTTACGCATTTTCTTTAAGTTGGAAAGTCGCGGCTGTTTTGGTTCTTGGTTTAAGTTAATTCTTGTTTCCTGTAGATTTATGCTCGTGTCCATGTAACACATATTCAGCCTATACTGATACGTCAAATTGCTGATTAGTGCCAGTGAGATTTGGAACACACTTGTGCAAATCAGCAGCAAAAGCTTAAAAGCTACCAAGGCACCCCCACCCAGTGCGATTTCAATCTAACTTACACGGCGATGTTACTGGGGAGGGGGGGGGGCACTTAGACCACTCCACCGCCCTCACAGAGATTCGGCACAGCGATGCTCCATCACGTTGACTTACCATCAGTGGCACAGCAAGCTGATGGCAACTGCGTATAAAACCCAGGTTGCGTGTCTGATCAGGGTGGGGGTCACAGAGGGTCGTGGTGCTTGGAGCCCCCTCTGATGTCCACTGCTGTACCTGAGTAATGAGACAGGATTGCACGCTGAGGCAGTAGCTCTTCTCTAAAATGTTTTTCTATGCTTCACGGATTAATTTGATGCAGGGTAGCCTGAGGTATAGAGCCTACCTTCGACAGCCTCAACGTATATTACCTTCCCCAGGGAGAGGGGGATATCTTGCCCGCAAATGTGATCCAATTTATAATCTGTTCCTTAGTGTCTTCCTTAAAATCACACCCTGATTGTGCAGGAGGATAAGGCGGAGTTACAATTAGGATGGTTATTACTATGTTAGACTTTGAATGTAGATGAACCCACAATTAAAATCAGGTTTTCATCTATTGTACATTTGCTGTCATTAGTTATAACAAATAGCATTAATCACAGATACCGGGCCACATAAATAAATGTGAACACCTTTTTTTTCCTGACCATGAATATGCATACGTTTAGTTCAAAAGCCGACTGGAAACTTGTCATTAATCTGACTAAATGAAAAGCGAATGTGGGAGATGAAGTCAGCAGATATACTTATTAACACGAAGAGTAAACACACGTACTTCTGTAACAGAGACTCGCAGCGCCGAAACTGGCAGGCTGTGACTCCACACGATTCCGGGGAAGTTTGGGTTTCCCGGTTTCGATGGTTTACAGTCATCGAGGAGCAATGGTTCTCGGGGCGGAAAATCAGCAGCACATGTGTTCCTGACACATCGACCGCTTTCGCTGACCTGATTCACTTTTCTGGGCCTTACTCATAACGTTTGGTAAGGGATTTTGTAAGAGGTCTTAATTTTCATTGCCTTTTTAAGGAAAATGTACCTCAAGTGTTGTGATGCAGCAGCCAAAATATGTTGCTTTTTCATCAAATAAAAAGTTCAATATATTATTTTGGTGCTCATCTGTCCCATTTTCCACAGGAGGATGTAACATAAAATGTAGCAGACAGATCTGTACATTGTTCATGTCTTTTTTACATCAGACACTGAACCTCAATGAACGGTATGTAGTCATTTTTGAACTCTATATAGTGGAAATCAAAATGTTTAGTGGCCAAATCTATTGGCAAATCAGCTGGTTCTCATTTAGTAAAGGAAATCAACAGTAAAAGCCCAGTACACCTAAAAAAAATAAGCTAGTCCCCTTTCCTGGACACGATACTATTATTTCTTTATTTCAAAAAGTGTGTATATAGGTAAGAGGTATAAGAACCTTAATAACATTTCATTTTTTTATTTGCAATGAATATGTGAGGTCACCCCCCCTATACAGCAACAAGATTCAATCTATTTGATTGAAATAATTAATTATCACTGAATACTATCATTACCAGGTTTGTTCCAGCAGCAAATTAACCAGCACAGCTGACGAGATAAAAGTAAATGGGAGATTAATGAAAGCCTTTCGGGGACAGAAGAAACGAAATTATGAAGAGGATTATGTTGGTTGCTGTTGCACCCTTGAAAATGAGAGCTGGTGTTGTCAAGTCGGGGGCGGGGTGCGTTTTTTTTATCATTAATGTAATGATAACTTACGTCGGTTTGCCCTGCATTATGGCGATGATAACTGGAAAATACTGGATGGATGAAACAAGTGACTTTATCGCTAATGTGAAATTAAAATGCGAGGGAAACTGGCGGTGAAGTGAACCTGCTGAATTTTTTTCTACCCGGGGTAACATCAACGGGAGAGATACGGCTAAACAATTATAGCCAAACAACGATCTTAACTATTAAAATTAAGAAGAAATTAAATTATGGGTACCTGATAAACTTTTTTTTTTCTGTTCCCCAAAAAATGGAGGGGAACAGAAACTCCTGGTTCTAACTCCTGCTACTAAGGTGAGGCAAATAATTCGTGTGACTACAGTACGATTGTTTTGATAATTACCATATTTCAGTATTGGAAGGGAAATGCTACTAAAATATAAAGCAGTACAACTTTGTCTCATTTATGTACGCGTTATTGTGATTAAATACTTAGTTGACGGTTATTTATATGTATATTATAAAATATTTCTGGAAGTGTATGGGATTAGCTTAACTGCCGATGAAATGGGGGAGTGGAAGATTCCATTAAGCACCTACCATGGGGGATAGAGTTATGTCCACGTATCTGTTTGCGAATAAGTTTTTGAGGCGTAAAAAAACATGTACAAAATAGTTATATGGGGGCCCTAGGCTAGCTGGCATCAACATGGACATTTAGGTGCTGCCGATTTCACTTGTTCCATTGTTCCTGAGGTGGGGTGAGGCCCCAGGCTATAGCCTATGCTTTAATTTGTCCTTGAATATGAGACTGCAGGGGTAATATGGGTCACTGCCCTTTGTGACATAACTGCAACTTAATCTCATTTATGCGTCAAGGTCTTTCTCAGGGTCCCTGACAGCCTTTCAGGACAGTTTAGTCCATGGACTTCAGTTCTTAATCTGCAAGCTGTAGCCTGATGCAAACTTACATTTGGGGGGGGGGGGATGCATTTTTTTCTGGGTGGGTCCTTTGCGATGGTAGCGTGGACCAGAATCGGCTGCATCAGATGTGATTTTTGGTTTATAGGGGAGCTGAATCTTATTAGAGTATCAGAGCCAGCCTAGTTCGATTCATTTATTCTCTTATGACTTAAATATTAGGAATAGTTTTCATGATTGTGATGGATGTCTCCGAATGCTCTTGCAAGACCCATCCACACATAACTGCATATCCAAAGCTAATATACCGAAACCAATCCCAATACAGAGGAAGCATGAGACAGGGAAAATTCTGGAACATTTTCCAGGACACTATGTGTCGTAGAGACATGGAGCCTAAATGTGACCTTGCAGCAGCAGGCCCAAACCCCGAATGATGCTTCAGGTCATGCTGCAAATGATCCGTTTTCCAAGAAAAACATATTTGACATCCAAAGATGCCATCATAGCGCCCAAACCCATCTGGCTTTTAGCTGCTACCGTTTGTCCTTCCAGCAAGCTGTTTGTCTGGGGGGGGGGGCACAGATGGAAATGTGATTGCTGGACCCACAGGACCGAGCATCCCAGAGAATTTTTCATGTTCGCTAGAGCAAGTGGAAACAGTTCGTTGTAACTCACTTTTTGATCAGAGAAGCCCCTGGAAAGTCAAATCAAGAAAACATGTCTCGTAGAGGGGAAAAAATTGATGTTTGTGGAGAGTGGGGTCCAATGACCAATCCAGGAACCAGTGACTGAGTGTCTTCTGGGGGGGTCCGATGACTAAACCAGGAACCTGGCTGACGGATGGTTCCCATTCCCGTTGTTTCCATAACTACACATTCCAGAAGCAGGAGCATTAAATGAAGATGCTGTAACAGGGAATCATTCAAAAGAAGAGAATGGAGTTCCATTTTGGAATGTTCTTTTTTTCCCGGTCAATTGTGATTTTTTTTTTTAAATTATTTTAAACGAAGGAGAATTTCATAATCAGAGAGGAATCCCCTGTAAGACAAAGGATTAAAATTATCGTACGAGAATAGCGAAAAGGACGCATTGTAACGTGTTTAACAGCTGCATGCATGTGTCACTTGGATTTATTGACTCTTTAATAGCGCATGACATAGATGTAAGTGAGGCACAGAATAAGACGATACAGCTTTTAGCAATTATCTAACAGGAACAAGAAAGGCCCCGGACAAGAATTTATGAAGTTAGTGTTTGTTCTTGCGTGAAGCAGTGGAATGCAGCCTCAGTTATGAGAATGTCAGCACCACTCAGCCAGGGATAGTTAATGCGGGGGCAAGCGAGCGTGTCTGTCCAGGTTAAAAGGGGCTGTTAAGCACCAATGCAGCTTCATAGGGCGCTGAAACAAGTCGCATGTTTTGACGGGAGTCTGAGTTACGAGGGACTGGGGAAGGGAATTTCCTTTTGATTCAAACAGTCTCTTCAGAAGCCAAGATCGTAGATGAAAATATTTATCTTCTTAAAACGTGTCACTGAAGGGTCTCATCTTTTCAACGTCAAGCAGAGCGCTCGTGTTTTGTACCAGGCCGGACTCGTCCATCTTGGTCGACGGCCCACTGCGTTTTCTAAAAGGTCCAACGCACGTTAAAGCCCTTCTCACTCTGCCTCAGCTGACTGTGGCTGAACTAGCGATCTGTGTCAACCCAGAAGCCAGAAGAAGTTTGGTGACACTATAAAACTACAAAGGTTTCAAATTCTCTCTGTGACACTTTATACGTCAGGCAGCTTGTGATTGTCAATAGTATTTGATATTGAGAAGTGTGTCCTTGTTTTTGCTGTTCGTCTGATAGATAATATTGTTGGTGTTGAGTCACTGCTCAAATCCCAGGGTTGGCAGAGTGATGTCACCATTGGGCCCCTGAGCGAGGCCCATGAAGCCGCACTTGCTCCAAGGAACTGGGTGACCCTGCGTGAAATTCGAGCGTGTGGCTCTGTGGGCTAAGCCTGTGTGCCTGTAATCACAAGGTTGCTGGCCCGGCCTCAGCACATCTGTGGGTCCTTGAGCAAAGCCCTTAACTCCCAGCTCCCTGGGTGGTAGCCCTTCTCAGCCAGCTTACTCTACAAAGAGCAAGTTGAGGGAGGCGTAAAGACAATTTCCCCACGGGGATCAATAAAGTATCGATTATTATTAATTAATGGAGGCGGATTGAATGTGCTGTAGAACACATGAGCCTATAGCCTATAACGGCAGGACCAGAAGGGCACCTACAGCTATGACCTGAAGCAGCCAGCACTGGTGGGAGTGGGGGGTGAGGGGGGGTGATTCATCCAAGGCCAGCGCTCCACACGAGAGACAGAGAGTCTTCGCCCAAGCATCAAATGGGCCGCCGCGGTCTCTCACACAGAACGGCCAGGTCCGCCATCTTTGGCACGCATGCGTCGCTTTGCACCGTTGCATTGAGAAGCGATTTAAGGAACTGCTTCGCCGTCACCTGTGACGTTAACGTTCAGTCTCTCTCTGCTGGCACAGCAGACAGTCCTAGACACGCATGGTGTGACCTGATGCCGTTTGGCAGCTTCAGCGCAAACCGTCCAAAGTATTCTGGTCGAGGTTGGTGAGGGACTTCCCCCAAATTGGCATGGATTCCGCTGGAGTTTATCGAATATAAACGTTTAGTTTAAATTCCACCATGTCTGTTCAAATGTGAACATGTCGCGTAACAGAAAAAAATCATCCTCATACTCACTGAGCTGTTTTATCAGAGCATTGCTGTCAGCGTTGGGTTCCTCGCCCAGGCCCATCCTGGTACCTAAGCACAGCATTATCTGTCTAAGTCAGAGCCGCTGTGGTTTCGTAATGATGTCGCCAGGTAATACATAGGAGAATAGGGCTGCCCTTCCTGCGCATACTGGTACTGAACGCTGGCTGCTGTTCTCAGGCCTTGCCACAGCTTGTTACGTGAATTTCCCATGAGGCCTGGAGTCTGTAGTCAGATATTGAAGGAATGAACATGGAATCAGCTGTGTAGCCCAGGTGCTGTTAATTTCCCAAGTGTAGGATCCCGTTAGTGGAGATTTATATCTTTGAACTCAGACAATAATATGAATTCATTCTAACACCCCATGGCAAGCCTATGTGACCCTACCTCCCTCCGTCCCCCCAGATCCCGGGTATCGAAAAGGAGACCCGGCGCTGTTTTATCGCATCACTGCACTGGTAGTTTACCCATAATGCCTCAGTGGTGGACAGGCAATTGTCTATCACTGTGACATACTGGATTTCTAATTCCTTCTAGCTAAAAAAAAATTGCGCTTGAAAAATCCACAGCCAGCACCTGGCCGGACGATACCATCAGCAGAGTAGATTGAGCTGGACGCCTGTGAGCGAACCGTACCTTTCGTCCGAGATAAGTAAGCTGAAAATTTATCATCAAATTTCGAAAAGGGGAACATTACGCACCATTGGCTAAATACTAGCCTATTGTGCGGAGACCAGTAAAGCAGATCTGATGTGGGTGCTTCAAAGAATTCTCTGGGCTTCTGCGGGAGGGGGGTAAATTTTTTGTGAAAGACTCGACCCTTGATGTCCCCCCCCCCCCCCCCCACAGGGTGCTGGACATAATCTCAAAGTGGAAGATGTGGGCTGATTATGATGCTGTGCCCCTCATTTTAAACCCTTTGTCTTATCTGGACTCTCTGGAGAGATAGAGAGACACTATGTGTCTCCGGCAATCTGAGTTGTGATTCAGAGGTTGAGCTATCCTTAGTGCAACACATGATATGTCCTACATGGGGGATAGAGGGTGATTCTAAGATATTTTTAAGTCGCGTATAAGTCATTTAAAGATGCCTTGTAATAATTAATAGCTGCCTACAAATTTAATGATGTTAGCATTCATGAGCGCAAAGATATCTTTTAATATGTGAATATCACAGTTTTAGGCATATCTAAACAGCTTCAAGATGACTTGAAAATATCTGAAGATATGCTAACAAGGGAAATGTAAATGAATTAGAGACGTGACCTTGTCTCGCTGTAAGACCTCTAAGCGTCTAGGTTCTAACTTATCCAGAAGCATTGCTGCTGCGTCTCTTCATACTCTGCTTTTGAAAGCCACGCGGAAAACAAAATATTAGCTTCCAGGCATTTTTTTAATCCATTACTTACATTTTATTACTGTTGCACCATGTATACAAGTACATAGAATTTGAATGCATCCCATTTTACATTTTTTTTTTTTCCTCAGTGGTTTGCGTTTGGTGTCAGTGACACATAATGGAACAGTGACCGTAACTGTAATGAATGCAGACTTTTTTTTTTTTTCTTTTTTTTTTTTTTTAAATTCCATTTCCACTTGATCGATAAACAGGACTACAGGTGCACCCAACCACTGACATGCATTTACTTCGGTCAAAAGAGGAAGAGGTGGCCCGGCCAACAGAACATTCTGGAGACGTCGGGGAGATGTTTGTTTTCGTTTTTTTTTTAAGCGCGCGGGCCGCGTCAGGGGGCGTGGCATCGACATCCGGGGGAACGTTGCATGCTAGCCAGTAGAAACCTAAATAGCAAGAAATATATATTTATATATATCTATATACCTAGAGGGAAAAAAAGAAAATGAAAAGACCACAGAATGAGCAGGTAGAGAGGAGGTCGGTGGGATCAGTGTTTCCGAGCCTGTTTACCAGCCGCACCGGACTCCGGGTCGGCTGGCGCCGCCCTGGGGGTGTTAATCGCCTAACACCGCAGAAAAAGACACGGACGGCAGAGGTGCAGGCCGAGGGCGCCTATGACCAGTCAGGCCGGGATACAGGCCGAGAGACGCTGAGACACCGACAGGCATGTGACGGGTATGTAAGCTAGGAAGAGAGCGAGGAATCGGGAGGCCGGGGGGCGACGGGGAGGAGGACACCGCTGGGAGCAGGATGGGCCTCGAGCTGCCGGAGTCCTGCCGGGGCGGGCGGGAAGTGACAGCTCCAGCCTGCACAGGACAGGCGGGGAGGGGGAGGGGGGAAGAGGGACGAGGTGGGGGAGCGACAACCACCAAAGCAAGGTGAAAAGTACCAGATGCGAGGACGACGGGGGAGGGGAGCGGGGGGAGGCTAAGTGCGCGCGTTTGGGCAGGATGGAGGGCGGCGGAGACGATGGAGAATCATGACGCAATCGATTCGGCGCTGGCCCTACACGCACAGCAAAAGAGCGGAGCACCCCAGGAGGAGGGTGTGTGTTTGGGGAGGGGGGCAGGGAAGAGGAGAAGGGAAAGAAGGGGGGCGGGGAAGGTCCAGGCGGAGTCTGGAAGAGTGCATGTCCAGCTGGTAAAGAGATTCTACCCTTCTGGTTCACTTTAAGACATCTGCAGCGTGGATAGCCCAGGAAAGGGCAATGGTTTATGGTCCTGGGGCAACCTGGTGGAGGCGGGATGCATGGCGTGGTGGAACTCCATGGCTGCGGAGGATGAGGATGTAAGGGCAGGCGGGCAGGTAAAACAGACCTGTATCAAAGTCCAAATACTACAGCAGAAAAATAATAATAATAATAATAATAATGTGGATGGGCAATTCAATTTGATTTTATTCTTTCGTTTTTTTTGTCGTTGATTCTGTTTTAAAAGAAGCTGTCCATTAATCCTGAACTGCTACGGTTTGATCCTTGTTGGGAACGGGAGCTTCTGTGGCGTTAGGCTCTTTGGGCGGAGCCGCGCTCTCGGGGCCGGCCGTTGTAGAGCTAGGGGCCGCCTCTTTCGCTGGGGCTTCCTTGGCGGGGGCGGGGGCCGCCGCTTCCGTGGGCTTGGGCTCTGGGGGGGCAGTGGCCGCCTCGGTTTTAGCTGCCGGCGGCGCAGGGGCCTCAGTCTTTTTGGCGTCGGCCTCGTTCTTGCTGTCCGGCTTGCTCTCGGCCACCGGGGGCGCCGGGGCCTCGGCCTTCACCTCCGGAGCGGGTTCCTTAGCAGGGGCGGCAGCGGCAGGCTCCTCGCTCTTGGCTGCCTCGGCCTTGGGCTTGGCGTTGGCCGTTCCTTTCTCAGGCTCCTTGGCCTCCTTGGCGGCTGCACCCTTGTCATCCTCCTTAGCCGCCGTCTGCTCGGCGGCTGGCTGCGCCTCCTTCTCAGTCTTTTCGCCGGACGCCGCCTCCGCTCCCCCGGCCGCTGCCGGTGCCTCCTCCTTGCTCTCCTTCTGGGCCTCGCCCTCCTCGGCCGAAGCCCCCTCCGCCTTGGCGTCCTTGTCCTTAGCCTTCTCGTCGTTCACGTTGTAGCCCTTCTTCTTTTTGCTTAGCTTGCCTCCCATCTTTCCGGTCTCTGAGAAGGCAGAGAAACAAAGCGCGTTAGCTACGTGTGCCGACAAGTCCGGAGTGCTGAAGAAACGGCAAAAACACCAGCGTTAGTATTTCTGTAAAGGAAGAGTAGCATTTCCGCCCAAAATCCGAGTGATTTCATTTTTTGAAAAGCTGCCCGTAATTTCAGACTTAATCGATTAAAAGGTGACTAACAGGTATACTGTAGCATATCGTTTTCTCAGATTTGAGCCAAAGCAGGTTTTTGCAAAAGGAATAAGCTACTAAGTTGCATCCAGTAATGGCGACTGCAAAGAGATACCTCCCTGGGTTACTTAGTTAGCTGAAAACAAAATCCCACGTAGAAATTGTGTAAAGGCTACGGATCAGATTACACAGTCCTGTAAACTGTGTAAGCAGTACAGGACGTCGAGGCTAGAGCTGCCAATAGCGTTCAAACGGGCATTGCTGTTACTACGGCAACGCCAATGCAAAATGGCCGATTCACGTCGAAAAAACCTGCAGGATGTGAATTGGATTTTTCCAGCCCGATCATACGTGTGTAAGTCCAATTCACAATGACAGAATGGGGCCCTAGCTTACATCTGAAAAAACCTTGGGCATGCGGGAAGACATTTTGAAAAGGCACGGCCACAAAGCTGCACGGGTGGGTCAGTGCCAGCGTGGCCAATCTGTCTCCAGGAAACCGGCGGGCATTTGGCACCTGGGCGGTGACGGCTTTATTGAACCCGTGGGGTTCGCCGGAAGAGGGCACACAATCGCGATGGATCGTTCCGGGTTTGTGATGGCACTACTTTGGGATTCGGAACAATGACCAAGTAGGGGGTCCGTCTGCATGTGTCACGGCACGGAACACTGGGGGTGGCAGGCTGCCAGCTAGAGAGGGGCTCAGGAATCAGTGCCACCGAAGACGCAGGTACCGGGATGATAATGAGTGACCCCCCTCCCAGGTTTGGCTCAGTCTGCTCTTTGCCCCTGGGGTGTACTCAGAAGCTAAGCTAAAAGCTAAGCTAAGGGAGGCTGAAATACACCTGCGAGCACAGAGCCTCCTCATCACACCCCAGCACGTCACTCCAACTGTTCTGCGGCATGCGTGCAACAGCTCCGCGCTATAGTGTGCAGTGCGGCGTTGCCACGGCGACGTGCTCGGCTGAAATGCAACTGGTGAAGTACTGGGTCTGGGATGCGAGCAGATCCCCGGGCCAGACTGACACGGGAAATGAGGAGGAGGATGTTTGACCGTGATCACATCTTTCCTGGCCCATGTGCTGAGCAGGCCTCGTGGTCCACTGACACCACAATATCCTCGGTGTGGCCAGGGTAGCGGGCCGAAGGCTTGGTAAGGCGCCAAGGGCCCGGGCTCATGAGGGTAAGAAAGCAGGGAGCTAAATCTGTCTGAATACAGTACAAGCGGGCACCCCAGACACAAAATGGGCCAGATTGTAACAGCTATAGCAATTTGCCAGGAGAAAACTGTGTCATCCTCTGGTGTGTTACCCGGCACATCGAGGATGCATGAGGAATCTGCCCCTCGCAATCTTTCATCTGCGAAAATACTGGATCCCTACTGCTCCACAATCTCCACGACAAATATGTCTACCTGTCCAGGGGACGTTAGATTTTTCCAAACACAGCCTTTTATCATTGCATCCAGCTGCTAACTGATTTTAAGAATTAAGACTCAAGAAAAAGAGCGTGCAAATGTTTGTTTCTCTGCTCTAGAAGGGTATCACGTTTTCAGTTATGGACGTCCACGGCTTAAAGTTATTATTTTGGCCTTACTGGGGCGCCTTAGTCACCGAGGGTGACCGCATTCACGGAGCTCACATTGCAAACATACGCTTACAAGACCACAGGTCGAAGACTCCCCTTACAGAAGGAAGCTGGGGGATGGCTTCCTGGACTTGCTGACTCAGAGCCTCCATTGCAGCCTGACAATGCAGGCTAACCACACCAAAGTAAGCCAACGGTCGCTGACCATGTGAAATGGATCAATGCCGCAGCTCTTAAGCTCCGGGCTAGACAGGGCGAGCGGTGGGAAAAGACTCGCCGTGGATAACGAAATGCGGCAGGAGGAACGGATGCGGGCCGGAAGGTCACTACGGGGTTCAGATACGACGCAAACCAGACACTTCCACTTAGAACAAAGTCTGTTCCGCTTCTGAGACAATTAGAACAATGTGCAGGCATCTGAATAGATATTCTCTAATTAAACAGACAATACAATACAGTGTCTGCTGTTTTAATTATATGTACTGAGAGGCAGGAAGAGGGGAAGGAGTATTTGTTGGATGCTTCACCCTGTAGGGACATTGATGTCTGTGCACCAAACATGGAAGGCCAGTGTGACGAGGTCACAGAGAAGACAGAGCGGACAGAGAGGAGACCGGGGTACCAGGAAGTAGACCAGGAAAACAAGGCCGGAGCGACACTAACAGAGATGCCAATCGGACGGAGGATAGTTTTGCGACACATCAAATACGTCGCAAAGAGGAAAGTAAACTGTAATAAAACATGCAGACCGACAGCAGTCTTAAAGAAGTTGATGCTAATTAAAAGAATGTGGTAAATGACCGGGTTAAGCAGGGCCTCTAACAAACACGATGCTGACTAAACATCCAGCCGATGTGCTGAACCAACACGGAGTGCCTTCGGGTTCAAAGGCGGGATCTATTAGCTATTGATCGGAACAAACTGGCTAATTGATCTGCCATTCGGCGCAGAAGAATGAGCCAGTATTGATCATTCGCCGCGCGTTTAGTATATTTTTCATTCGCATTCTTCGAGTAAAGTAACACGCAATACGTTACTCTGACATGTAGCGAGTCGCTGAAATACAGGAGCTGCGTTGTGCTGGCAAGATAACGGCGCTGGATTTAAATAGACATTATTCTCTCTGATAGAACCGCATATTTCACTTTTCCAGCTTCCTTGAGTCAAACGGGAACAGAAATATTATTTGTCTTGGTAAGCGATCACTAAGGCAAATAATTAACCTATGATGAGATAAGTGCAAGAGCAGACTGAGCATTTCCTGATGGGTTTTCATGTTGGTAAGATGACAAGTAAATGGTACAATGACTAAGAAACCAAGAGGGACAGTGGTGTCTTTGTCTGCGGAGTTAATGTGTATAAAGTACAGTCTGACTCAATGTCGGATTGCACATTAGAACATTGATTAACAGTACTGTGCAAGTTATTAGAAAAGTAGTAATTACTTACAGTTACTAGTTACTTCATTCAAAAGTAATTCAATTATTTTACCAATTACTGTATATAAAAGTAATTAGTTATTAGGGAAAGTAATTTTGCATTAATTCAGTTCCCTTATTAATGCATATATACCCAGCACACATATGTTGCTAGATTAAGTTCAAAACATTGTTAAATTATTGCACTCCATTTAGGCCTATTAACAATATTTAAATTATAACATATGCTAACTTGTGTTTCGGCAAGCACATTTTTTTCAATCACTTTGCTTTAATCATTTCAGTATAACTGCCAGATCCATTCTTAGATCTATTCTATCATGTTGCCAATATTTTAAATAATACGCATATAACTTTTAATCAGTTGAATTGTTTGTTTGGTATATGGTTTTAAACAGCATGACTACATGCGAGATATACAGAACAAATATACTCTATAGTATAAAAATTCATGTAGTATAACCCTATTGTGGGTTATATAGTCTAATAATAACAGTAGGCTACATGTTGCAATCATCTCATTAACATCGTACTATTGTTGTAATATATCGTGCAGACAATGGGGGAATGTCAAATCAATATTTGCTATTGTTGTATCTGTGACGTTGTGCCAGTGGGTAAATGACCTCAAAGAGATGCTTTACCGACAGAACCATTGTGCCAATGCATGTGTGCTGTTTGGGTAGTTATATTATCTTAGTGTTGCTTAGTGTTGAATAAAATCAAATTGAATTGCCCATCCACATTATTATTATTATCTATGTTTTATCAGTCACTCTACCTAATATCACCTGTTCATTGCACCACCGTGACGTCGCATGACATTAGATCATAAGCAGGAATAGGCTGCTTTTGTCCATTAATAATTTCATGCGAGACAAAAGTAACGAGTAATGAGCCTATTTAAATTTTGGTATTTTAATTGTGGTATTTAATTCGAAAAGGTAATTAGTTACATTTCTTTTACCTGCCAAATATAGTGGGATGATAATAATGTGTTACTAAACTATTACAAATATTTAAGAAACACTTCAACAGAAAAATCAGACGCAGACACAATCTCGCAGATAACATCGGACAATTCCGAGAAGTTTTAAATGAGGATCGAGCGTGATTTAATGAAGCTACGACATTCTGTACACCTATTCAACACCCAGCCCCAGACTATAACAAAAAAACTGCTTATCAAAAAATGCAACTGTCAACAAAACACCTGCAAACGAAAGCTGTGGGAAAAGAAAAAAAACATAATTTACAACCTTAATAGGAATGTCTCTCTTTTATTGTGCAGACGGCTGCAACTGGAAAAGACATAAATAATGGAAAAAAAGTTATAGAAATGAGGAGATCATAACAGCGGCCAATAATCTGTTTTTATGTCACTGGAACCCTCACACATGGTGGCATCATGCCGGATGTGGCTCCGAGAACCAGGAAATCTGGACTTCCCGTTGCTACATTCAGCACGGAGGGTCAGCTGAATTCTGAATTCCAGGCCAAAGGGATGAGAGCTAGACGAACGGGCCCAGAAAGCGCATGGGGGAGAACGTCAGCTGTCGCAGGCGAAACGCGGCAGCGTCCAAGGCTGAGAGTCAGAATGCATGGAACAGACCTCTGAACATTACATCTGGCAAATGACTCACGCGAGCACGAGCACAGACATCAGGAGGATAGAACGTTAACGGATAACATCTCAGGCACCCGAAGCATCCCGCCTTGCACGCAGAACGCACAGAACCTGACACAAAGCTGCACTCTGTAAAAACTGGATAAAGGGAGCCAACGGGGGCAAAGTGTGCTGGTTTTTCTTTTTTTTTTTTTCTTTTCACTTAGATGCTACTGGGATGAAGTCTCCATGGCAACGGATGAGGATCCCAGCAGGCGGCGCATGACGACGCAGGTGATTTTCCTGCAGATCGCTGAGAAGCGAGCCAGCGCAAAGCAGATCCTTCTGTTCGGCACAAAATCCTACATCATGTGCATATTTGGTATGGGTGTAAGCAAGGGAGCGCGGGGAAGTGGGGAAGTCTGCTCTCGTGGGTCAATGCAAAGAAATAGGATTTTGCTGTGGCCATCTGGAATAAGATTTAAGAAAAATGTATTTCAAGTTCTACAACTGAAATTAAAAATGTATGCTAAGAGAATGTTAGGCCGTGTGGAGTTCTACTGCCTTAAATATGCAGGGTGGGGAGTTTGAATCCCCTTGCCTTTGTGGATGGTCCTCTCTGTGTCATGAAGGATGTGTGTGTCCTTCCTGGGGGACCCCCTGCTTCATGCGCAGTCTAACTTACTGGGCAAGTGCAGAAGACCAAGGACCACGTTACCCCTCCCCCCCACCAGGGGGATCAGCTCTAGGCTAAATAAGACCCAGTACTGGGTAAGCGGTTTGGATATCGATGAAAGTAATATATATTAAATATGTTTACGTATTGATTCATTACTTGGTAGAGGCAGGCAAAAGAAAATCATTCCTCCACAGTATGGAGCCCGTTACATTGTGTCAAAGAGCTCAACATCTCCATTTTAACACATCTGCCATGTCTATGCTGGGAATGTGTGCAGTACAGTATATCAACAGAGCAAACCAGTAAAAGCCAGATACATAGGTGACAGTCAAGGCCTCTCCTCAGAGATCTGACGGTGAGTTTTCTCAGGAACTAAATATCTGTTAAGATGTGTATTAACCCTTTCAGGCTCAAATTAAGTTTTTGTTGCTAAAGGACAACCAAGTCCTGCAGTGGTACTTCTGAGCAAAAAAAACTCATAAAATATGTATCTGGGGTAATAAGGTAGTTAGTTTTTAACTGTTGCAAATCAGCAACGCCTGCCTTGAGAAGGTTAATGTCTGATTACATTGCTAGTATTCTTGTTGAATGATCTGTTCCGCTCAAAGGAGTGTTGAACTAACTTTCATTTGCATATTAAAATCACACGCATGCTGACAAAACTTGAAAAAGACACCAAATGAGACTCAAGCTAACATGGGTGTATCAATGAGTAGCCAACCTCATCGGAAATGAAGTTATTTTGTATCGCCTGCATGGGGTTGTGAGCAGACCCTAGCTTGGAGACTGGAAAAATAGAGCAGAAAATCTGGCACACTGGCGAAGTGCTGAGACACTGGGTAACGCAAAGCATTCTGGGAGCTAGTCGACGAGCAAGAATAACTTTAACTCCAGTTCAGAATTCAGTCTCAGGCCGTCTCCTAATCAAATAGAAACTCTAAAAAAAAGAAAGAGACCATGTCTGATTATAAACGTTTAAATTTGGGCAAACGCAACACATTCGTAACTAGTTACCAGCTACTGCCAGAGAACATCTAAAGAACTTTACAGAACTGTCACATTATGAATTCATTGATTCCCACATCAGCTCCACTGACAATATAACTGCTTTGCCTTCATTTTATACATTAAGACACTCAGACACCACGTTGTCTACTGATGCAATGGGCATCCATTAAATTACTCTTTTTACTAGATGAATAGTGACCAGCCTCTTTCCATAACAAATGTCATACTTTAGGCTTCAGGCGTGTTCAGCTAAGGCTCAAGCATTAGTCCTGAGATGGGAAAAGAGGAGAGTTTTGCTTACAGGCAAACTGCTTGTCTAGCCAGAAAAGGCATTGGAACACAATTCATCAGTACTTTAGAAGATCGATTCCCAGGCCGAGTTGGATGGTGAAGCCCTTAGTTTGGAATTAGTATCGACCCAACGGTTCTGTGTGGGGGATGGGTTCAGACAGGTCAACAGATAGGTAACTATTAACCCAGTTAAAGGATGTTTTTAGAGAATAACTATAGAACAATTTACTGCAACCTTTTTGACTTGGATGACCCATGGCTTCTCGTGGCATGTTTCACAGAAGGGGCTGGTGCCTCAGTGAGAACAGGGAGGGGGAATGCATGTCCTGACAGACTGGGACCACGACCTCCTCAGGCACGGATGAAGAGTGCATCGGCAGCCAGGCCCAGGAGCCAAAATGGCCACAATTTATTTAAATCCATGAGTTCTGGAATCTTCCATTTCCGCTATTCTCTTTCAGTCAGCAAATAGGAACCATACTGCTGGCCCTCTGGTACAGATCTAGGAGGTGATCTGGATCTCCCTTGAGATGGAAAAGTGGCCCACAGTGGGTTTGCCTTCAGTGCTGTGCGAACTCAGCTGTCACATCCCTGGTAATTATAAGCTTTAATCAAAGGTCAGCATGAAGAGAAATTTCAGCCATTAAAGCAATATGATAATAATCTAGATTTTGCTAAAGTACCACACCTTTACATAGACATTCATGCCCCATTAATCCGATAGGGAAATTAAATTGATGATATATGATATATGTTAGCTTGGACACAAAAACAACAAAGGGATTTCATAACATTCTGATCGGTCTTCTGCTCTCCACACGGCACCCACGAGGGAGTACTCAAAGTCAGCTGCAAAGCAAAATCGTTTCAAACTGGATCACAGCCCACCTACCCCAAGAAACACAAGTTAACATCTTTTATCAAGCTACTTAACACCATACATCGACTTAACAAAGGCATCCAGGGAATGAAGTGTATGTACTTACAGTATTACACAATTACTGAATCCCAACCCGGTGCTCGTATTATTTTCAATATATTAATTAAAGGGTTAACCAAGACACAAAGGTTCGCCAAGGCAAAATTGAACATCACTCACATCTGTCATTGACTTATTGATTACAGTTATTATATAATGCATCGTATCATAATGCACTGAGTTAAATATTGTATTACAAATGGGTCGGTTGGCTCTTAGAGAGACTTCATGTATAATTTACACGTCAAACAATTTTGCCGACGACAAGATATCGGACATGTTACCCTTTCCTGTTAATAACAGCACATAAATCCCACGGCAGGCCATGAATGTACATTCACCTTGCAGCTATTCAGATATTATACAGAAAATGCAAAACAATTAAAACCATGCTAGCTGAACCGCATGCTATTTCACAGCTTCATCAATAATGATTTTAAACAGCCTTGAGATTAAATTAATGAAAGATGCATGAATATTAAATGTATCCTGACATGAGTTATATCATCATAATTATATTGAGCAATTAAGTAATTATTTAGCGCATTTTGGTCAATGTATACTCACATACCCAAAAAGAATTGCAACAATACTCACAAGTACTTTGAGTATGCAAAGAGAATTACAACAATACTCACTATGCAATTTCATAGTGAAACTGAGGCCAAGTAAAGGCTATCGTCTTGCAGGTTGTAATGAAGTTACTCCTGTCTCCGAGGGTCCGCATTGACCCGTCAGCGTCTCTATCAAGGGGTCAGCCCTTAACCTTCGGCACTGGCCGCTTATGACGGACGCCACAAGATGGCGGGATTAGCGATTGGCTATCCGCCATCTGATACGTGGGAGACTACGCGCTGTCACCCAGCGATCAGCTGCCCCAGGGTTTCGCTGTACCAGAAGGGGCCAGATGACCTCGTACCGCGAGCGCTGGTGTCTGATCTGCGCGGATACGTGGTCTAATTTCTCTGGACTATGGGGCAAAATGTAGAAACCCCTCTCCCATTTTATTGGCTTATCAGACTCCCCCTATCCCGGTTCCATATCCATTTCTCATGCTTCATTTATGCAGCTGAATTTTTATTGAGGTATTTCAGGATTTTACCGGGGCCCAGTCTGCAACTGCTGTGCTTCTTAAAAATCATTTCAGCAAGGAAACCCTCCAGACAGAGGGAAAATTAGTTTTTTTTTTCTTTTTTTCCTTCTCAGCTCATAATTATATCAAGTCGTGAACGAGGCAGAGATTGAAATTAACCACATTCATCTGAAAACTCAACAAGCTCGACGTCTAAAATTGTGGAGCTCAGGCACACTGGAAAAAGACATCTGGTGGTTCAAACTGGGAGCTTGCGAACTGGGTGCTATGCGCTGACCTAATTATTAAAGCATGACATGACTTAGCTGTTTGACATTCTTCATATAATAAACACATCAATCCATCTTCCATAATTGCTCACAGTTAACTAACTGCTGACTGCTTCCCACTTAGAGGGTCACAGTTACCTGAAAAACAATAATTATGAATTAACAAATTGCATGGATTACTTGGATTACTTCATAGCTCAGGAATAACTAATTGCAAATATATCCATACTATATAAGGTCCATAATAATTTCAACCAAACGATTGGTTGGAAAAGATGAAGAATAAGGTAAGAAGACTTTCTGTCTGTTGTATCTGAGATGTGGGACAAATTAAGATAACAGCAACAACAAGGACCAAGTCTGTTAAGACACCGTGAGCCTCTTCTCATTGCAGAATTATCTATTGAGCTGGACCGGCTGAAGGTAGAGACAGCCAAGTCAAACAGTCGTTGTCTTTATTGCTTGCTAGTAGAGTGAGATTTATGTGCCCCTGGAAGTCGGCAGCCAGCGGGGGGGGTCGGCACCTCCGGCCGGCTGGATCAGTGGCTATTTTTACGCGGCGGCAGCATGGCAGCAAAATGTCTCATGTGACCACCTCGGGTCCAGTCCAGCGGATCGACCCGTCGGGTCGACCAATCCCCATCTCTGAAAGGTACGACTGTCATTTAGCATCGCAGCCCTGCGTGCATCTCTAGTTAGTGTTATTCAACGGCGGCAGACGAGCCAAACGCAGATTCCATAGCCAGCGTGTCATTTCCGGGGGGTGGGTGGGGGGGGGGGGGAGAGACTGGGAGGGCGGACTCTGAAGATTTCTAACGAGGTGGCAAATGGTGACAGCAGTCAGGGGCAAATTAAAACTATAGTCACTAAAATGGTTTTTCTTGCCTTTGTCCTCCTCGACTAGAACTGCAACAGATGTAGGCAGGAGACCAAGACGTGGACAGACACTGTCAAACGACTCTATCAGCTGAAATGGTGCCCAGTATGCTGTGGGTCTCCTGTTTCCCGTAAACATCCCTGTTTCTGGTATTTTAATGCAGATCTTGCAAGCGTTCAATGTCATGAAGAAATTCCAATGCCCTTTAAAGACTTTTCTTTTTAAGGTTGCCTGCTTGTGCACTCTGTAGTTCAGTAACTGGCATATGGTCTCTGTAGCCAGGATTTCTGCTCCAAAGCTATGTGAAGAACAAGCTGCACTCTTAATATTACCATAATAACAGCATCGTAAATTCCAGGCAAGTCAATTGCAATGGAGGGATGAGGTAGATTGTCCTGCTTCTTAAGGACTGTGGTCTCTGGTCTGATAAATATTCAACCACACTCACTCCCCACACTGCCAACATTACATTTTATAAGTATGTGCTCAGGCAAACAGACGTTGGTTTTTAAAGGGGATGTTAACTTTTAGCACACTGCCTTTAAGGAGAGGATCAACATCTAATGGCATGAAATGCAGGGAATTTTTTAAAAGCAGCGTGGTTGAGTCACAGATGTCACGCGCGGCAAAAGCTCTTCCCACATGGTCGCCGCGCCAGGAAGAGTAAAAGAGGAGAAAGCCACAGACAGAGATTATATGAGCCAATTTATTATACAGCTATCCAGTGAAGCCAGAGGCTCTTGCTCTGAGATGGAATCCAATACTCTCCCCATTCCTCCCAGGGTCCAGCAGAGGCTCTCACACCTCCCTCTGACAGAAGACAAGAGGGACTCCGTGGTAGCCAGTTCCTCTGAGGCGTCATACTTCACTGGCAGCAGCTGGTCAGGACTCACATAGATTCTTAATACCTTGCTAGTCTACTAACCCTTTCAGGAACCTGACAGTCCAACGCCAGGCACAAGGCGCCCTGCTCTCACTGCCATTTAGCATCTTGGATAGACTACGGAGGAAGTGTTGCATTTTATGATTAAGGGCGACCTTAATATAACAATAAAAAAATCGATATAAAACAAAATAACTAAATGCTCACGTCGTTTGCTTAATGTATGTTCGATTTAGGAATGGCAGATATAAGTGTAATCGAATTTTAAAAAGTCAATAAAAATTGTATTGTTCCTCCATAATTTTGCTTCAGGAATTATTACGTGACTGATGACTAAAAGATCCGGATATGTGTAAACCAGGCTGCGTGATTTAATTCCACTGAAATGGAGTCAACGGCATGACAGTAGGCGGAGTCTGGCAAAGCATGCTGGGTCCCGGCCCAGGGGCATGTGATCCTGCCAGCCTGCTTCTGCTTTTCACTCTGTGCGAGTCGCATCAATTGTTCACGCGCTTCTCCTAACAATAATGCCATTCAGCCCAGGGCCCGGAGTGATGCGCCCGGAACCGTGTCCAGTGCTGCTGTGGCGCCCAGGACGGGTGGGCCGAACCGCAGATGGACGCGATACCGTCAGTCCACAATGACTCCTCCGCCTTCCCTCGTCCCCCAAAGGCAGGACCGGTGATATGATGTCAATGGCCGTGCAGCGACATATCCTTTATTTTCTTATTGTTTTTTGTTTCGCACTGAAGGAAAACCACAGGCGACGGTTCAGAATTAAGGCGATTCAGCCCATTACATAATGACTTAATTGAAATTAAGTTCGGCATGGAACAAATATCTAACTAAATCTGCCATTTGACCCAATTTGCAATGAAGGGTTTGGGGGCATGAGTGGCAGGTGAGGACTATAGAAGCAGAAGCTTCAGGGGAACATGCAATGCGGTGAAGTCAGTGGGTCGGGAGTCACTTTGAGTACTTTGCATTAATACTGTCAATAAATACTATCAGCTTGGAAGAATACAGAATATCACATAAAATATCTGAGACCAGGGCCAGAAAAAGCCCATAAATCAATAAATAAAAAGTACTACAATGCATAATACATGTATCAGTATATACTTTGATCTTGTGTAACACCAAAGTCAGGTTAAATTGAGATTCTGCACGGCTCGACATCCGTGAGCCGCCAATGGAAACCCATGTTTAGTGAGAGTATTTTCCTCTCGCTCTCCATTGCGCCGGAGTATATTTTCTATGACGATTCGCTTTATGACGCCGCTAAATGCAAACGAGTTAGCCGTCCTTTTTGTTGTGTGATACGTTGCATAGTTACCATCTGGATCTCATCCAGATTTATGATGACTGTAAACATATTTCTGCGCTATTTCATTGTATTTTCATTGTTCTTGGTCATGTGGGGTCAGTGGTACTCAGTGAAATGCTTTGGATAGTTTGTGCTCTGCGAGGCAGACTCATCACTCTGTCACAAGCGGTATGAAGCTCATCGTTTGCCGAACACGTGATCTTGTTAAGTTGAGGCATATTTTATCCCTCATGCCGTTCACTCTTCCACACATCCCGGAATGAGTAATAATGTCCCATGAACCCATTTTTCATAGCTAAATTGAGAAATATAAAATGTAATATTCCTCTGGAGAGGGTTGTAGCTACTCAAAGAGTTCGCTGTCAGATGGTTGTGGGTTCTGAGAGTCTCCAGATCTGTTTCCCCGCGAAATATTGCTCTGGTCAGAGCAAAGGGCTCTCAGCTTTACAATCACAGTAACCTATTTGTACTATAGATAAAATGATGTCCAGTTGCTACTTGTTTCTTTCACCCCTCGCTAAGGTGCCTGTGAGGTTTCGGCGGGTCCGCTCAATAGCCAATTATCTGACAGCCAAACAGTTTGAAACGTGGCGATCTTTTTCTCCCTGTCTGCACACAGGAAGAGAATCGTCAGCTCCTGTCACAGCCTGCCGCTCTTCGGACACTAATTAGACTCCGTTTTAGCCTCTGGGTTCTCCTCCCAAACCGGTGTGCCAGGTGCACCATATGTGGAGGGCATGTTTTCGTCCAGATTCCAGAAGAACTGGCAGGATTTTCTTATCTGCTCTGCTTGCATTCCACTTGGGGACTTATCCACGTAAATTTAAAGCTCATGTTTTTATCCCGAGGGCATTAGTCATACACTCTCCAAATACTCGACCACAGCCAATACTCAACGTTCTGCTGTTTCTTAGTCCATAGGGTAAATTTTCCGACTAATTTTCACCCACTTCTTGAGCTCTTGACTTATTTTTCATTATCAAGAAATTCCTCCCTATTGCAAGTAAACAGAACCATACAGAAATGCATTGAGTGACTCCAAGATAAATCAGGCTGCGTTTGAGAAGTATTCAAAACACTCCGAAAGTCTAACTATGCCAAACGCAAACATAAGGAACTAATATTTAACTTGCACTCTTAAGAAGTACTTTCGACATATTTAACAAGTAAGTCAATGATTGGTTAAGATTTAAGCACAATATGATCGTTTGAGAGGTGCACCTGGAAGCAGAATCCTTATAGAAATATAAGAACAAGGAATGAAAGCGGAACTGGCGTGTGTTTGTTAACGATTCGGCCCGAAAACGCGGAGAAGCTGCAGGGAGACCTGCAGGATAGGAACTGAGTAAATAAATGTAAATGTAATTCCGCACTGGCCGCAGAAACTGGAAGTTTAATAAGTTATTGCTAAATGATTATTCCTTCAGCGGTTACTTTAAAAAGCAAATTCCTGCAGCAGACTAAAGTCGATGTTGTACACGGCCGGGGGAACAGGACCCCCCCCCCGCCGGCAGCTTCAGCCCCCTGACAGAAAGGTAACCATCTGAGTAACAGGCTTTGTGTGCAAAGGCTCCGTGAGGCAGCGGTTTGCAGCTCCGCCGCCGTCCGTCAGCGCGCGGGTTTGAGGAACACCTCAGCTGCCTCCGCTTCATTATTCCGGAATATATCAACGGTGTTTTACAGAAGTAAATTTAATACAGACATGACACACATGAGGAACTGACTAAAAGTTCTACAAAGTTTAGAAATCAGGGCCTTTGATATAAATTATTTGATATAAATACAGAGACTGACTCAGTGGCCAAGTACCAGACACGTAGCTGGAAGATGGATGGATAGATGAATGGATGGAGGGATGGAGGGATGGCTGGTGGATGGATGGTTCAGCAGGCTAAGCCTCTGCGGTTGAAAGGTTAGCAGTTGAAGTCCAGTTTCTACCAAACAGTCACTTGTCTGTGGGGCCTTCAGCAAGACCCCTAAACCACCCCCCTCCCCAGGTGCCAGGTACTGTACTCCCTTGCTGTGACCCCCCCAAGTTTGTTCTCCCCTGAAAGGATAGCGTGATGGGGCAAAGCAAAAAGAGAATTTCCCCACAGGGATGAGCAAAGTATCCCTATTCTGTTCTGGATGGATGGATCTATGTGAAAACTGGTCATTCTTGCTGTGTTTGAATGTCTAACTATGACCTCAGTTGACAGCAGTACTTAACCTGACTGCTTTTGCTTATACATTTGTGCGTGTAACTTATACAGTATGTACCTCCTTCATAATACCTTAAGACTAAATGATTTGATGTTTTGGATCATTGAGTAAATTTACCATGCTCTACATTTCTGGTCCATTCAATGGTCTTCTGTATGTCCATCACTATTTTTGCACGTTGCTATGCTTACACATGTCAAGGGATGGAATCCAGTGCACTCACTGGCTGGGCATGAAGCAGTGCTACATACCTCAAAGGATGGGCATCCAGTGCGTTCACTGGCTGAGCATAAAGCAGTGCTACACACCTCAAAGGATGGACATCCAGTGCACTCACTAGCTGAGCATGAAGCAGTGCTACACACCTCAAAGGGATGGGAATCCAGTGCACTCAGTGCCTGACCATGAAGCAGTGCTGCACTGCTGAGGTCACCTAGATGATCTCCACCCCAACACTGGCAGCTCGTCGCTGGGATTTCAGCTCCACTTTGCAGCTGTACACAGACAGAGCGAGGCTGATTCTGAAGATGCCAAGCATCCCTGAGAGGGTTCAGGAGTGTGGGCGACCTAATTGATGTATACAGTGCAGCTTTCAGCTGCGCTCATCGACTGAGACTGGCCAGGACCTCCCGCCTGAAGCCTGTCTCAGGTCCCTGTGGTGGCCCCATATATTACATCTGCTCCCCAACACAAGTCACCGCTAACAGCATCTTCTCAACCGACCATGAAGCAGCCATTTAGATGGAAAGAGCTTCAGATCAACGGCCCCCTCTTGCCTGAAGCCCACATATCAGTTAATGCCCACGCATCACTGCACTTATAAGATGTTTCAGCTTCCACTGGACAGCAGGGTAGCTAAAAGACAAAGCCACCACTTATAAGGACGGCCCTGAAGATTCTTAAAAATGCAGAAAACGGGGCACTTGAGGACGCGGAGTGCGAAAGCGTTCTTCATCTGTGTTGACAAAGTACTTACATAACTGGATCTGGTTTTAGATTCATCATAAGTACACTGGAAAAAGTCAACAAGTATTTAAAAACGAAAGAATGTTTGTTTGGACAGACCAAGTGCGTGCCAAGCGGCCTTCCTGCCTCGCCGTGATATTGGCTCCAGCGCTCAGCTACGCACTTGTTGACTTTGTCTTGAGGGTCTTCACACATTAATGGCCCCAGCAGGAGATCTGCATAGATTCTACTCGGTGATGCTGTAGATGAACTTAATGATGCAGTGCATTCCTTAGATAACGCCGCTTGGTCTCCCGTCTCTGACATCACGTGCCGTATCCTGCAGTCAAGCCGCGGCGGTAGATTTCCCCGGTTTCTCAAATTCCACTTTAACGTGACAGCTACGTTGTCCTCCCACAAAGAATTAAAAAGCACTCAATGAAAAATTCCAATTCAAGGCCTATATCTGACGCCAAAGGACCAGCTGACTAACCCATTCATCGATTAATTTAAGCGGGGATGGATGTCAGCTCACTGTTTTGATCGCTTAATCGATCACCAAATAAAATGTGTCAGTTCAAAGGCCACGCCGGCTTGGTCAAATGGCTAATTTCTATGCAGGAGAACAACAAAATGTTGCTTCATATGGCAGGAGCACTTAGTCAGAGAGGAGAGTGCAGGGAACTTGAAAGCCCAACAGCAGACGAGGACAGACAAGCCCGTAGTGAGCAGAGAACAATAAATGTCACAGGAGATCTTCCATCCTCAACTCTTCGTCTTCACTTTAGGTTCAGAGTCGACGTCTTAAGGGAGAGAAAGGCATGTTACACAACACAGGACCTCGGAATTACGACAGAAAGCCGAAGGCAAGGAGGGGCATTTCAAGAAATTTTATTTTGAGAGCTGTTCCTTCGCTAATGCCGAGTTGATTTTCGAGTGCCCGGAACCTTCCGGGGGTTGAGAGCAGAGCTAGCGCGAAATTCCCGCACATGTAAAGTATGGACCCTGCACAGGACCAACAAGTATAGAAAATGGATGGATGGATGGATGGATGGATGAGTATAGTATGGAAACAAACTGAGGGCTGTTCACCATGGCATGGAGTATACTTGTGGGGAGCCTCACTGTGAAAATAAATCCCTTTAAAATGGGGGCACGGTGTACACTAACCCCTTTAGTAAGCTCACCTATATAAGAACTTCACACCTACCTACAAAGCCTGAGTCTCATTTTAGAACGTTTCTGTGGCATGTGCCTCCCCCCGGCCCCCCTGCTCAGGCTTCGACCGCCTATGTGAATAACGTGGGACCCCCCCCCCCCGAGCAAATAAATAGCAAGCCGGGAAAAATGCACTCCTCATACTGAGTCTGTAATTTCAGGTTTCTTTTGGAGTTTCTGATAAAGGACAGGCCACGGGGGAACCTAAAGGCCCAGACGGAAAACACGAGATCCCAGGAAGTCAGAACCGAATAATATTAACGATAATGTGAGATGCACAGACATGTTGACGGGGGTTGGGTACAGAGCTGTGCAAAGCTCCACAGCAGAGAACCTTCTCGCCTGCAGAGAGCCTCCCACTCCCCATGTCGGAGGCTCCGAACTGCACAGCTACTAAAGGACAAGCGGTGCTGAGGGTCAAATATTTTTCCGACAGTTTGTTAAAGAGTTGCCTGGATGCTCGTTCTGGGAAATATGCGACCCCTGACCTGCCCAAGTCTTCCATTCTTTTTACATGTAATTGCTTGGATTCAAGGTTGCCATAAAGAAAACAAAATAAAGAAATGCCCCCCCTCCCTGAAAGCATAATGTAAACACTGCCAAACACACAGAGCCTTGGCTTAAAGGGACCAAACCACCTCGGTGTGTTAACATTGAGAAGCTTCTGCACCCTCAGTTATGTCGGCCTCCCTCCATTCCGCTGCCACTACTATAGGTACAGCATTGGTACTGCACTTCGCTGTGTTTGCATTTATATGGAGCATTACAAAGCTTTGTATTCCCTTTCTGGGCTTGAAAAACTCCTGCATTGAGGGTGAGCAAAATCAAATCAGGGGGAGAAGATTTGCATGTACATATCATGTTTGAGGTATTGTGCAGCTGGTCCTGCACACTATGTGTATATATACACAGTGCGGGAAGCGTTATCTATACAGGAAGTTAAAAAGAAGTTAAAGCTATTGTCACAAAAGTTCCGCTATAGTAAATTCGATCAGAGTGTAACTCTCCAGAGAGGAGGCAGCCAGTTGTCACGGCGACCACGGAACAATGAGGTCATCACTGTAGCCTCGTGCTCTAATTGGCCAGATAGCACTAGGGATGCCAGCCAACACTGTCTGTCTTTTATTTATCGCATTTAGGTAGATACTAATGTCTTTCACGGGAACGGGAAGGTTCCTGTGGTGACATCCCAAGATGACTTTGGCGTGATGGGCGGAGCAAACAGCCAAGGGGGGAGGTTCTTGGAAGTTGGAAGGAGGAAGGAAGGGATGGCCGAACAGGAACCACACACACACACACACACACACACAAAAAAAATACTCATCTCATTTGTAGAATCCTTAGTTTATTTTCCATCCTCAATCTCTGAACTTGACCCAAAAAAAAAAAAACAGCTAAATGACAGAGGGCTTTGGCGCACGGTCCAGAGTTGAGAGAGGGGCCAACTAAATCACAGAGAAATAGCAAAACAGAAACCACTGCACAGAGGCTCTTCTCTTACGCGGTGCTGAATTTTCCGACGAGCACATAAATACGTAGATCATTTTCAACTCGGCAAATCTGGCGGCCTGTAAACTTCCACATGCAAAAATGCAGAACGGCGCGGACGCAGACTGTTAGCGTAGTATCGGAGACGTAAATACGCTGAGCCACACACTGGAAAACGCAATTATTTCTTGCAATATTACAATGATGGTATCTCCGTAAAAGACCTTTTGAACCAGAAAAAGTCGAACCTATTGTTTATACAAGATAACTAATAATCAACCCACGCAGATAAGAGAGTATTCAAATTGCGACAGCCCGATCGTTTGCATAATGAGTCAAGCTCACTGGAACGCGACCGTCAGTGGAACCGGGCCGTCTCCAAAAGCTGCTCCCCCACCCCCCCAGGCTGAATGTGTGGGCACTTCCTGAGACCTGCCGAGAGACAGCCAATCGCCCGAGCCCGAAGGGGTCAGAGGCGGGACTTAAGAAAGCAATTCCTAGATTTCGAAATGAGAGAAACCCAGGGCCCACAGCTGAACGAGGGCCTGGGTAAATGGGGCCCGGCCTCGAGTGCCACCGCCGACCTGTTCTCCAGTTGGGCCTTGAAACCTCGTTGCCATAGCGACCGAGTCGCTTTTATTTCGGAGGGCAGGGCGCTGTAACCCCAGGGTAAAAGTGAATATTCACAAACTTAATTAGCCAAATGAATCAGGTGACAGCGGCGATGCCTCAGTGTCTTTCCATCTCACGAACGCTCTCTCTCTCTCTAAGAGGTTTAATTGAATTACCTACTGATTTCATTAGACAGGAGCACGGCCCGGCCGTGTCCTCTGGGCAGGCTGCTGTCACCGCGTAGACTTTCCGGTGCCGCCTCCTCAGGAGAATTCGCCAGAACAAACCACAGCTCTCCGATTCCCATCTGCTCCCGCGGTTCCCCTGCGGATTGCCGGTCGGGGACGCGGTTTTCCACGCGGCACGGTATAAGGAACATGCCGCATGGTACCCCGTCCGCCGCCGTGCATCGGGCTTCGGGGCCGTTAGCCGGTCGGACATCTTCACCCGAAAAAGTGAGAGGCGGGGAGCTGAGAGGGGTGCCACTTTGTACGCGACCTCCCGCTTCCCTGCTGAAGAGTGGCCACCAGGCGAAGCCAAGTCACGTGCCGGGAACACAGCGGGAAAGGGATTTCAAAGACCATCTGCCATGATAAATATATCTCCCTCAGCCTCAGCTCGACCAATGAGGATAACTCCTGAAATAAAGGAATACTGATTAAAAAAAAAAAAAAACAATAAACCAAAAACTCGCACCCTTGAGATAACAAACAGGACACATTACATGATCTTAGGCTAGTTGTTCCAATATCAGTTAAGTGATAAAACAGTCTTGAAACCATAGTCTCATATTCTAAGAATACAAATTATTGGGACCTGACATGACTGTTATTTCACTCCCAATAAACCGCTTCCCACCATCTAATTGGTTACTGTCTTTTTCTAAAAGGTCTTCATGAAGACACGGTCCCAGAAGCTGACGTTGGAGCTGTCGGTCAATGTCGCCATGATTTAGGGGGCGTTACAAAGGGTAAAAACAGAGTGACTAAATCCTCACTTTGCTGTCCACTTCAGGATTGGAGACACCCAGCCGGCACCCTTACGGCGTTCGGAGGGTCTTTCCTGGGTGTCTGGCACTCAAGGCGGCCGTGACTAATGAGCTCTAGAGTCTTACGCAGGATTAGCACTACGGATAGGCCTAGCTAATGCTAACGGATCTGCTCTCTGCAGCCATGCGGGTGAGTAGCGCGCATTTACCCCGTGGCCACGCATTTGAAGAAAATGCGAATCCTTGGCGGCGATGTCACACATTTGAACTGCTGAAGGAAACATGACTGCCGCCCATAATTTGCATGATTCTTGTGGGAGAAAAGCACATACTGTGAGACCTAAACTTTTTGTCACGCCTTTGGTGATAACAGAGGTCCTCGGGGTAATTGGGAGACTAGAGAGTATGTACGCGTGCTTCGTTGATGGTGAATTTTGGTGATTTAGGGCACACTCGCTGATTACGATAAATGCCCGAAACAATGACCAATTACAATAATCACCGGCAGCAGCTACACAAAGGACTTCATGAGGCTACAATTAAGGATAGACCGCACAAGCAAGAGTAAGTCTTAGGATCAAATCAATTAAACGGAAACTTGTTTGATGATAACGTTGTCATTGAAGCCTTCGGTGTGCTGATGTTGAGAAGCGTCAGAGCCTCAGTGACCGGCCACCGCCTCAGTGACCGTCCACCGCCTCAGTGACCAGCCACCGCCTCAGTGACCGGCCACCCAAAATCTCCGCCAGCAGCATCTGCGTTGGGTTTAACGGCACCAAGCAGGGTAGGGGCTGTCTGGTAGAGCCGGGTCCTGTCCACCCCTCAGCAAAATGGCGATTATCTCCCTCAACCGGCACGACGTCCAGATGCAGGGGACCCTCATTCCCGACAGCGCACCCATCGCCTCAGCGGCACTTACCGCACGGAAAGCGATCCATCCGAGATCCGTGGAGCCAAAGACAATTCGGGAGGTTCACCTACCAGTTCCAGTAATCATAACAGGAAGTGGGGGGGGGGGGTGGAATATGGACACAGGTCACACCACTGAGGTGTTCATTATGGAGGAGAAGGGTGATGAGCCGGCAGCTGCGGCCCGTTTTATCCCGATGCGAGGCTGCTCCTGCCCCCCCAGTGGCTGCTCTTCTCTCCCTGCTCCATCACAGACAGCGAGCAGACAGAGAATTCTTCAAATCCCTCCTACGCACCGTGGGCTTCTCTCTTTGTCCCGCTCGTGGAAGACATCGACATTGTTATTAATCAATCCAAGTTCAGAGGAGAATCCGTCTGCAAATGAGGCTGGGGTGGGTGGGGGAGGGGGGTCGGGATTTGGGGAGCTTAGCAACCACGTACGACTCCGGAGGGGGGGGAATACAGAAGAGCTGCATCTTTTAACCTCACAAAATGGATGCTGGGCCAACCAGGAGATCGAGCCAATGGGAGTGTGCGATTTCTGCGGGCTCGCCGGAGGCAGCTCACTGAGTAAGTCAAATATTTATCCACATAGATCTACCAC
>JAODLC010000085.1:1792997-1806108 GCA_026781145.1 Hippopotamyrus pictus | reverse complement strand
ATAAAGGCGATGCGCCAGGCAAATGTAGTCAATCACAGAGCCAAAGAAAGCCCAAAGCAAACAATCATAAAACATTGATTCTACATTTCTATCTTTACAACAAATACTAATGGCTCAAGTATAATAGCCTTCTGTACAAAACCACCATTCAGATCCTAGGGTATCAATAATAAGCTTTGTCACAGACGTCATGCGGTATCCTGGCTGAAAATCTCAGTAAAGATTTCAAGAAAAACTCAGGCGGTCTTCTAGCTTATTTAATCCGGACCCAGGCTACAGCATCAGAGTACGGATGTAACATGTGTCAGTGACAAAGCACTTCTTTCGAAATGCATATTAAGGTTCCGCAGAAAAACAGTCACTGCAAAAAGAATTAACTTTGCTCTGAATGGCTACCTCTGATTCTTCACAACACGGAATCACATTTTCAGAAACAATGAACAAATACTTATCAAGCAGCTTTATTTAATTTGATGTTTTGGCACGGTTGGTAGAAGGATAATGTCTAATTTCATTAAATCAAGCCCCGTACCCAAACTTAAAATCAGTAAAAAAAAAAAACAAACAAAAAAAAACAAAACCTTTTTTTGCAGTAAGTACCTGATTCAAAAAGAGTAATATTTGTATGCATCACATGCCTTTGGACATAACTGATGGTTTGGGAAAATGAGCTGATCAATCACTGTAGAGTGACTAACAGATGCTGAGATAATGTTCTTTGAAATGGGCTTTGTGTGTTTTGATTTTCTGCTTGGACCACTTAAAGCCTGCTTACGATGGTATTTCATGGCAAATTACTCATTCGCTGGAGGCAGAGTCTGAAAGGCTTAAAGAAACCAGAATCTTCATATGAGGTTTTGTGTCGTCTAGTAACTCTAATGCACCCATTTGGTGGAGTTGAAATGTTGGTGGTTGACATCCTGTAGGCGTCAATTTGGGTGTTCCAATCTACACTGCCTCTGTTCCCGATTTTCAGTACAAAATCTCAGAAATCCTGGTTGGCCGGTGCACTTAAAGTCACGCTTGTAGTGCATCTAAACATCGTAGGTATTTGGCTGCCACACTGGAGCCATTTAGGCCACACTGAAGACTCGAGTTCGAGCTGAATCTTGCCTGAGGTGACCTCATTATGCACACGACATGTGCCAACCTTTGTCTCTGATGTCACTGATGGTTCTCCTAGACGTGCACACTCGTGAAACTCGGGCTACGAAAAAACAGGACACCTTGGCCTCTACTAGCTACTCATCTCGACACAACAGAGGCAGCATGCGTACGGAAATTCTCCTTCACTAACTGGCAACCGAGAAAATATGATGCAACATACATCCAAAGCAGGAAAAATATGACGAAACCAAATGACTCTGGTCGGAAGTGAAACCAAATGACTCTGGTCGGAAGTCCATGTTGAGGTGCTTCAAGTAATGTAACAGTTCAACACGACCAAAATGGAAAAAATTCTCAGTAAATATACAGCAGCTGTTTCTTTGTTACGCTATTTGCAAATATTTTGGTTACTGTATGGTAATGTGTCCCTTTTAATAGCTTGGAAATAAATGGATGTATGTTTTTCATATTTAAATAGATTTGCAGTTTCCATAGTGAAGAGATAAAATGGAAATAGTATGTGAGCAGAATAAAAATGAAGCATTAGCAAGCATTAGCATGGACCGGTAGCATCTCAGCAAGTAACGTTTCTGGGCAGATCAAAATTAGAAAAATAGAAGGCCTTTCTTTTTTAAATATGTACAATTTGGGAGGCGTTCTGGAATCTGCACCCCTAAACTGCACCTTATGCAGTGTTTAATGACTCAGAAACCTGTAGGTTACAGGCTTAAATCTCATAAATGGAGTATTGTACCTCCAGCACAGTCCTTGACAAGCAGGCTGCCGTTAGATGTTCATCTGCAGAGATGAGTGACACGGAAAGGCCACCGAACATTAGTTCATCACTCTGATGCTCACCCGGCACTGAAGCAACGCCGCAACTGATTTGGTCCAGATCAAGTTATCCGCATGTCATCTCATATCTTCACAATGACACACTTTCACTTCTTTGTTTCATTTCAAATCCCGTAAGCGAATCAGCCTCGTTTGAAAGCCAGCGGTAAACTGCAATGGAGTAATTTAAGCACGCGCTAATATTAAATTTGAACATTCACACTTTAGCCAAAGACATAATGAGATTACTCCAGGTCGGTGAACGGTTGGGCTGAAATACTCAGAAAGCCAAAATGACAACAACATCCCCTTTTTTTTGTCAGGTATACAGGGAATCGTAATTCCGACCTCTTTCTTCCAGAGTGCAGGAATGTGGGGCTATTTAAGCAAATCAGTCCCCCATCGCCGACATAACCAGTGCAAACAAAACAATTTCCCACTTGACGCCGTGTTGGCTTGTCGAGGCGGGTTGCATAAATGAGGGTCGACAGCGGCGACGTGCTAATTGCCACTCGCGCCCGCTCCCGTTGCTAGGCGACCGCGGCCGTCTCTTGGCCGTCGCTGCCTCGTCCTCGCGTTGGGTGGTCCCTCCCTGCAGCGACCATCCTGGCTGAGAAAACAAGATGGAGCTCCCGGGGATAGGCGACCGCCTTCGGCTTGGCTCTGGCAGCCCTGCGGACTCCATCTTGCAGGAACATTCGGAGGCCTATCCTCAGCCTATCACTGCTATGTTTGCAAAAGGGGGCAGGGCTTCTAAGGATGATAGCGAGAAGGAAAAGTGTCCCGGAGCCATTTACACAATAGATAACGTGACCTGTGAAGAGATTCTTCTGCATCACTGTGTAATTGGTCAAATCATACCTCTGGTAGAACACGAGCAGCATGGAATCCTAAGAGACCATTAATCAGAATAGCCTCTTTATAAATTTATAGCGTTGGCTGTTCAGGTTTGCATCTAATGCTCATTTCTGCTCCTTCACGCAGTCCTCATTTCTCCCACGTGACATGGACTGATACAGATCGGCTTCCCTCGTTACGTCGTTAATGATCATTTGAGGAATCTAATCCAAACACACGAAGAAGCTGAAGGTCCGTACAAGATGGAATGACATGCTTTAAACCAGAGTTTCCCATTCTGGTCCTAGGGGTGCTGCAGATGGTCCACATTTCTGCTCCCTCCCAGATCCCAGTAGGGAGCAAAAATGTGAAATGCACATCAGGCTCACTAGTTACACTATATGGACAAATGTATTGGGACACCCCTAGTAATTACAGGAACTGGCCACATGAGCCACACCGATTACTGACATACAGGTGTATAATTAAGCACATAGCCGTGTAATCTCCAGCATCAACCAATGGCAGTGGAATGGGGGGGGGGGGTCATGCAGAACTGCAACTGAAGTGATGTGGAAACATCTGGGATCGAGTTCAGCTGCAATGTGGCAGCCACACAAGCTGACAGAAAAGGACCTGATCACCCAACATCAATACCGCACCTGAATGGGAGCAGATCCCACCAGCAATGGTCCAACATCTAGTGGAAAGCCTTCCCAGAAGAGTACAGGATATTATAGCAACTAAGGGTTAGCCAACTTCGTATTAAAACCCTTTGATTCAGAGTAAGATGTTGGACAGGCTGGTGTCCCGATACTTTTGTCCATATGGTGTATGCTAATCCAGGTAGAATGGAAGAGGTCATGACCTGGTGAAAAATCACAGAGCCGCTAAATGTGGCTGAGATGCAGAGGGACTTGAACGCCGGCCGAGAGCTCGCTAACTGTCTGCGGCTAAGCCCGCCCGGCTGCGTGATTTCTGGGACTCTAGCGATGAGTGTGGCTCTTGCCAGAGCAAGGGGGGTGTCATGGATTCGGACCAGGGTGCAGCCAAACTGGGGCCCACCAGGGGCCCGTGGTCCCTCAGGGTCACTCAGGAGAAGCTGGCTAATTAGCGACTGATCCACAGCAGGTGACATATAGTGAAGATAATAGCTTAATTAGAGAAGTCGTCACTGACAGCAAACAAGAAGCGGGAGAGCCCCAGAGACCCCGAGACGCCCAGTAGCCCACCCGTTTGAGAGAGAAACCAAATTCCTGCTGATCTCGACAGAAGCTCATCCTTACTCTGCATCTACTAAAATGGTCCCAAGTGAACGGTGCTCCAGAGCTGGCCCAGAGCTGAATAATTTCCACGCCTGTGACGCTCGAGCTGTGCCTTTCCACCGCAGCAGCAGTATTCTGTCGGGCTGGTGGGAGCCAGACACAAACATGGGGTCCAAAATCCTGCCGGCCAAAAGTACGGGCCCACACGCCAGGCCACATACTTTGGGTCCCGCTGCCCCTCCAGCCCGGTGGTAACGGAAAATGCCCAATAATGAATGTTCCACCAGGTCACACCGAGCCGAAAAGGAAAGAGAAAAACCTGGCGAGTTGTCATGTGCGGAAGCCGACGACTCGAACCCGAGTACAGTGGCCTCGTTCTGCTTGTGGCTGGCAAGGGGGTGTGGGATTAGATTGCTCCTCTCCAACTGCTCATTAAGCAGTTTCCATTCAACACATTTCACTTGCCACCAAGGCTTCTCAGATCGAAGGGGTGCTGCTCTGGAGAGAGATCTCCACTGATTTCCAAGCAAGTTCTCAGTGCTGCTGATATTTATTTTGTATACAGATACTCTTCAAGAGACAAAATCACTATTCAATTGTGGGGTTTCCACATTTATACCTTTTTATACAGCTTTATTTTTACTGCAGTGGTTGAGGTTAGTTATCCCATGGGGTTCTCGCTAAATCATCTCAGGATCCTTACTGGGTTCTTATTGAAGTGGATCATCTCAGGCTAGTCACTGGGTTCTCAATGACGCGGATCTTCTCAGGTTCCTTACTGGGCTCTCAATGAAGTGGATCATCTCAGGTTCTTTAATGGGTTCTCACTAAAGTGGACCATCTCAAGTTCCCAATTGGGTTCTCACTAAACGGACCGTCTCAGGTTCCTCACTGGGTTCTCTTTGAAGTAGCAGGGATCAAGTACTCATGTGTACAGCAGAATCCTCCTCCCGCATTTAATCAGGTTTTTGGTTAGAAATCCAAGTCCACTACACACCAAATGTTGATTTGGACCAGTAGCTCTGGCATCAGACACCTGCCATTTTACACAACACATTAAAAATCCATTTAGTATATATTTTTGAAGAAAACAATTATGTCTTTGTTGAGCAGTGCAGACTACAACATCCAGTCTTTTAAAGACCATACGAGTGATGGTATGAACACAGACGATCCATATTCTTACTGCCTGATGCCTCAAATAATCTCAGCAAATGTTACATCATCAAAGATGGCTGCCAATAAATGCTTCCACCTCTCTGCTGGCTTGGCATGTACCATCTTCTCCAGAGAACCGGGGGGGGGGGGGTCGGCTTTAAGCACCATGTCACATCTACACCACGTTCTCCTTATGAGTGCCAGGCCCTATAATTATCGTTCTCTGTTCCTCTTTTCCGCCTTCCCTCCTGCGCTGTAATTATGAGAGACGGGAATTACAAGTTTCGGCTCCCCTACATATTCCGAAGCACATCACCCCCCCCCCCACCATTAGCTTTCACATTTGGAAGCAGAGAAAAGCAGAAGCCAGCATGTGTTTTCGCAGCCTCTGCCCATTACGCACAAATCTTTGGTCCATTACGGCGAATCGAGACCCAGTTATTGCTGCCAGGTGTAACTGCGAGTCATCAAACCTTCTGTGTTTCAGACGAACTCGCCTCTCGGATAAAAAGGTATTCTCACGGCAGAGCAGGTTTTCGGCGCTTTTCGTTATGTGCTGAGCAATGAGACGTCGATGTGGCAGTGCCCTTGAGCAAAAAGAAACAGCCAAATACATTGTTTCAATAGCAAAACGGAGGAGAAAAACAGTCAATATCGTCACCTAATCTGTCCATCAATCTAAAGGGGACAAAAATGAATTAATATGGTGACAGTATTTTCATTCAGGCCTCTTAGATCTTTCAAATCGCGCGTTGTTTATTCTGTGTCGTACGATTTCTTACCGTCCCAATAACCATCATCATAAGGCATGACGAAATAGAAAATCGACGGCTTGATCAAGCGTAACGGGGAGCGGAGGCACGCCGGCACACCTGAGAGCGCAAGATACGGCCGGCAAATCGATTCCCCTGGGGCTGAAGCTTTTCTCCCCCGCGGCCGATCGAAGGGAACCGCGGCGCGGATGGTCCAGACCGCTCGCCCCGCGTCATACCGCCAAGGCTTCTCCCGGAGGAGGTAATCAGTGGCAAAAAAGACCTGACAGCAGCCAGGCGCTTTTGATCAAAAAAAAAAATTCTTGGTACATTACAAGCAGCGTTAAAATATTTAATATTCCCTTTTGTATTTTGAGCTACCTTATTTCAGCGTTAGCAGCCTTGCCGAGGTCTGCGGCAATAGAAGAGGAAGATCCCGCCTTCTCTCTGAAGTTGATGGATCGCTTTGAAGACAAACCCCAGATAGATGGAGATTGTGTGTCCCCCCCCCCCCATCCAGCTGCCTAAGTCCCCCTTCTGGGCCAGCCGCCTTCACTTTATCCAACTGACAAGTCTAGTCACATCAGGACCCAGACTGCTTGCCCGTCACTGTCTGGCCAGGCGGGCGGTGGCGGGGCAGGAGGGGAGGGGTGTAGTTGCATGTGCCGGCGAGGAGCCCCCGAGGGGTCTGGGGGGGAAGAGACCACCATTACGGCCCTTCCGATGCCCTGATTGCGCGAAGCCGTTCCATCACTCAGCCCCGTCCAGTCATCTCCAGGAAGGTGGTCTATCACCCGGCTTCGGCCCGGAACAGATCCCAGTGATCCCAGTGTTCCCAGTGTTCCCCTCCACGGCCCCAGCCACCTGCATCCATCGCCTCAGTGAAAACAGACAGAACTGGGACTCTTTCGTGAAAGGTGGCAGAGGCCCAAAAATAGAAAGGCCTGCTGAAGTCTTCGAAAAGCTTCCCGCTTCTGTTGGAAAACGAAGCCAAAGATGCAAACTCACCCCCCCCTCCCGTGTTCTATATTCATACGTGTCTTGACATCATAACCATGCCTTACCCTCTGATTAAACGGCACGTTTCTGCGCTACCACTAGTCATTACTGCAACCTAACCTAGAGAGCCACCAGGCCTGACATGACTAAGTTTCCGTATGTGGTTCCAACAGGAATTTTCCCCCATGTTTCATTTTGTTCTTTTTCCCTGTCGGCTCATCTTCTGTACACTCTTTCGTGTCTTATCATAGAAATCCGGTTATATGGAACCATGAATTAAATTGAGTGAATACTTAAGATACGACGCAAGAGAATTATAACCAGCTATTAAGCCCCTCCCCTCTATGCCACATGCCCACTTGCCAGTGGGTCAGTGCTTGGATAGTTTTTAGCAAGCTGGGCCTATCACATCTGAACATTTCTTTGATCAGTCAATCAGCTTACACCAACAACAACTTTTCAGACTGTTTATTTCTGTCCTGTAGCCGTGGACTCCTGTACTTGCGGGCGTCCACCCTGCCCCTAGACCCACAATTCTTGTACCCTTTCATAGACTCCGCCCTCTACCCTATGTACAGTGAAGCACACAATTCTCAGCAAATACCTACATTTACGGGCATGCGCACGCGAAAAGAAGGGTCCTGTAGTAGCAGTCACATGGCACCGTTCCTGTGAAACATCTCGCCACATTAAACGCTAAGAAAATCATCGCGAGTTGGGCCGAATAAGCGTCAGCCAAACACTTGAATCACTTTCTTAGTTAATGAGATTCACCATCCCGCTCTGCGCTGCTAGTGAGTCCCGCGAGGGGTATTTATGGAGCACCGGTGAGGATCCAGCGTCCCCGGCGACACAGTACATGCATGATCTACATGCAAATTCACAGAAGCACACGAGCTTCGCCTTTCCATCAGGCAACGTGACAAACGCAGGCACGTTAATTATGTAGCAGTAGTAATAATATTAATAATAATAATGGCACCATCAGTGAACCCGTAGTGTGTGAGCTGCAGATATATTCTGTAGTACGTTTGCAGCTGCGTTATGCCGCTGAACCGTATCACCATACGCCCACTAAAGGCAGCAGGCAGCCACTGAAGATCGCGCTGAAATCCAGCCTGAAACAGCTCCGGAGCGCGGCACCCCGTAAGATGCGTGCGCTTCCACCGAATGCGGTACCTCGCTCGGCAAGTGCCAGCAGCCATTTTCCACCCTTGTTTCTTCTACGCCATGCATGATGAGGGTAAAACGACGATTGATTTACCCTTAAAAGGAGAATATGAAGACCACCCCCCTGCCATAAATAAATAAATAAATAAATAAATAAATAAATAAATGGTGCAGATGGATGCGCAATATTGGTATCTAACGAAGGATGTCTATTTCCCCTCATTCAGTGGCAAAAGGAAATAACCTATAAATTCCGGAGCCGAAAACGATCCTGTTAGGCATCCGCCGCGTTTTACAACGCGCTTCATCCTAAGGGAGCCTTAATGCGCATCTTCCTAACGCCCATCTAACCCGGACCGTCAAAACGGGGGATGACATAACATTACAGCAATAGCATCATCCACCTATAAGCAACGATTTCCAATCCTATCCTCATCGCTCCCAGTCCCAGAGATACATTAGACTGCGCCGTTAGGCTGTGGGAAGCTGCCAGTATTCCCGTTTTTGATTTTTTTTTAGGATATTGGTTTTACTTTTACGGGGGAATCTGTCTTTGCAGTGACAGGGGCACGTAATATACATGTGTCTAAATTCCAAGTACATGAATATATAGGTTGCATGGAATCGGTGTCCTTAATTACAGAAGGGAAAATGCATCATTCACGCTTAAAAACCGTTTTCTTAGTGGCTCGTAAATTGCACAAGTCACTTTGTAAGTGGGGGGGGATCAATCGTCCATCCACACCCTACCTCTAATGCGCATGTGCCCCTATGAGACAAAGGACTCGAACAATTACTTAACGTGATTCATTCATTCCCCAGACATAACAGTGGTATGCTATAGCGCGCCATATGAAGGCGTATTTGCATCCGGCTGCGTTGACATTTACAATAATTCCAATCCACGCCACTGCGAGCTGCTTGTTCCTATTTTAATGATGATAACAATCATAGCCGTAGAGCATCCTCACATTTCTGTCATAAAATCAAGATGGACTATTTCCCTGCTCCTTCGGGCGACTCATTAGACTCACGCATTATTAACTTAAATACCAAGAGCGGCTCCTGCGTATTTCTACAACAACGAACAAAATATTAAAAGCCAGCATAACGATTTTATATATCAGAAGAAAGGATAGTAAAATAAAAAAGAGAAAGAAAAAACTGGTCAACGAGCCAGATGTCACACCCCCAAATAGACACAAAGGGGTGGGGTGCTGTTAAAAATGTTTTTAGAATTAAGAATTCATCTTTATATGTGTGGGGTCTCTATAGATAAATAAAGCCAAATTCATCGTGGAAAACACATTTTCCGCAATTCATTTAGTTATCAAACTAGACAACTTTTTAATATCTGAGCGGCTGAATATCAGGTCCTGCTTTACAGATAAATGACTTAATTACGTGTTCAAGGTTCCCGTATTATAAGTATCGGCACCGATGAAGGTGTCCGTATCGAATAAAAGAAATTTTGACTACAGCACAAGTGCAGAGAATAACACGCCCCTTTGTGCGACCATTTTCCTAACTAAAAATCCAACAGAAACGGCTTCACGTTTTTCTTTATTGCAAAACATTTCTAAAGTCTGGCCCATAGTTTCATAAAGGCATCCTACCAGCGGATCATTTTATATATGCACACCATTTTTCTATCAAATATATTATCCTATTATTCCAAATTGCGCCGGAGTGCAAATGGAGATGGAAACGCAACTAGAGAAGAATGTAACAGTTAAAAAAAATAATATGCCACTTCTGAACAAAACTGAGGAATAAAATGCATGAAGCTGGACATTTAGGTGACTCTTACCGGTGTTTGCGGGGAAGTTGTACAGGGGTCCGCGGCTGGATGTGATGGGCTTTTTTTTCAGCGGCGGGGTCTGTGCGCTCGGTCGCGGTGCCTCAGTTTAGTGGCGCTGTGCGCGTCTCCGTCTGCGCCTCGCAAGCGCGCGCACTGTAGCTGAGGGGCTGTTTCGAGCGCCGCTCACGGCATAGCTGACCTGGGAGGGCGCTGTTGTGCCGGCAGAGCTCGCTACGGTCCCACTGTGGCGCCAGACAAATAATTTTTCTTTATCGACATTTTATGCTCCCCCCCCTCCCACCATTAAAGGTTGATTCGAAATACAAACTAGTCTTTTCATCACCAGACCTGAACGACGAATATTAGAGCATGTCATGTGTCAGGGAAATAAAATTATCCTCTGAAGTCATAATTTCATAACCCAGTTATCATTTAGGTCAAGACCATATTTATAACATTTAACGAGACGATACAAAGAGTGTAGAATCTCTGGTACCGTAGACCTAGAACAGGTTATATATACGATATGTTTCCGAAGTCTGGATTGAAATACTTACGTAATGATACCTTTTTTTAAACCTGCGCAATATGAAGATGACACTTACACGACATAGGTGTCTGTTTATTATATGGAAATATGACATGGAGGTATGTCAATGGCGCGTATGTGAATGTATGAGTGCATCATTTAGGAAGGTTTTCAAAAAAAGTCGTTGCTGGTGGGGTGGCTGGCACACTGTAGCTGAAACGTCTAGACTGCAATTTGCAGATCTGTAAACTGTCACCAGTTAAGGCTCTGGCTAAATACCAGGAGGATAAATCAGATCGAAGCCTTCAAGTAAACATCTTTGATAAATGCAAAAATACTCTGCATATGACGATAAATCAGTTACCTTATAGAGTAATTCACAGTCATGTAGCACAAGGCAACAGGAAGACCGACAGTCTGAGCGAAGATGGTTTGTACATATACCTGTATCCGTTTGAATTTGTCAGAGACAGTGTGTAATTACAGGAAAGCCAGTGGGCCAGTTCCAGGGCATATTAATCACGGCTGATTGCTGCTGATGCATGGCTTTGATGCAGCAGGAAGCAGGGACAGTGACTTGTCATCCGTCGCAGCAGTCAGGAAGACGGTATCCTGGGCTCAGCCGTAAGGAGTCAGGACAGCAGGAACAGGGAACAGCTCTGTCTGTACTCTTTGTCTACCTTTATGTTTACATTCTGATTTACAGCAGCCGGTTTAAGACCAGAGCAGCACAGAAAATGGATTTAATTTAAAGTAAATCACCTACATTTTTTAAACTTGATGTATACAGGAACTAACGTTTCACCTTTAACTCAGTAATGTATAATCTTCTGACTCACATCCACCAAAACCAAACAAAAATACCTGCAAACTCCAAAAGCCAGTAGTCAACAGCTGAAAACCAGTCTGGATGGTGATTGACAACAGGCCCCCAGTTTGAATACAACTCGCCAGTGGCCCCTAGTGGTGACATTTGGTAGTGTATGTGTGGCTTTTTTTTCTGCACTGGTAACCAGTCTCTCCTCCTCCTCAGAAATCCATCCATCCATCCTCTCACCCATCACTTTCAAACAATTACCCCTGTCAATTCACAAATGAAATAAGTGACACCATGGTTATATGCTGTAGGCACTAATGATGAGATCTTCACAGGCAAAGTGAAAGTTGTTTAATAGCAATCAGAGTAATTTGATAGTAATGTGAGAGTAACCGCTGCCTTTGCCCCTCCTTGTAGAACTGCTTCAATAAGAGGAGTACAATAAATCTTCAAATGTATCTCACCAAGCCTGTTTCACATGCCTATATAGGATATGTTGGCCCTAAGTAAATTTTCTCAAAAAGATGTTGCCAGAACAACGGTAATTAACACATTCAAAACCCCCCATATTTTAGATTACACTACGCTCATGGATACAGACTGGCAGTCCATTCCAGTAGAAAGTGAATAAGGAAATACTGTAGACTACTACACACCTAAGAACAAGGGTTTGTTTAAGTCTTGTACAGGGGGGGAGGGGGGAGAAAGACAAAAGACACCTACAGTTTCCTTCATGGCAGTTTTAGGTCACCCATCTACATGTTCAATACATCAAACAGCTTCTACAAGACATACCACTTGAGAACTGACTGCAGAACTACGTGTGGAAAAAAAAATATGACAGAGTACAATAACCGTGAAGACAGAGCGTGGTCAACACAGAGCAAACCATCAACCGTATCTTCTAAAGCTGACTCGCTTCTCCACCACGTCTCAAGTGACAAGCTCCAGGGGAAACTAAAAGCACAACATAAGGTCACGCCATGCTTTTAAAGAACGCGTGTCACCCCTCCTGCAGCTCTGAAGCGGTAAGAGTATGATCCCAGAGTTGCCAGCTCTCACCCATCTGGCGTGACGCTCACACTTTCAGACTCTCACGCTCATCATACAGTAAATCTACATTATTCCATTATAAATCTAAAATTAGCTACATCTAAAGCGTTGGGGTAGTTTGCAAAAGCTGCTACTTATTTACAAAGTAATAAAACTGTTACATACATGTGAATGAGTGCGCAGGCTTGTCTCGCATTCAAAATCTCGGGTCAGCTAAGTGACCGAAGTTGACAACCCTGCCATGCCCTCTACGGCACCGTGCCATTTCCGCTAACCGCTCGCGTTAGCCACTGTCCTCTTTTCAAGACTTTGTTATGCTCATCCACCCACTGCACCCTCCATTCAGTCTCAAAAGAGAGCTCGCGAAAGCAAGATCACAGATGCTCTACTTTCCGATCGCACCCCTCCGAACACTTCCAGCGTGCAGCGCGAGTTGCTCCGCTCCTGCTCCGCTGTCTACGGCACAGTCGCCGTTTCCACGTACCGTTAATTGCTGAAAGTAAAAGGAGCACTGGGGGTTTTCACATACGCCGTGTATTGCAGGAGTACTACTGCCGCTCTTGTTTGTGATTCAAAAACAGTCTGCCTTCAAGTGTTTTCTGAAAATGCACATATTTATTCTCTCTGTAGTTACTGAGCAAAGGACGGATCCTCAGCACAGATCTGTATTCCGAGCACAGTCGTCACTGCTGTCACCCTCACGCTAACATGTATCGCACTGTGATGTTGCTATTGATTGTCCCAGGTGATTATAATAATTATATATATATATATATATATATATATATA
>JAODLC010000085.1:1771261-1792897 GCA_026781145.1 Hippopotamyrus pictus | reverse complement strand
GAAAAGGGTGATGAGCCCCCTTCAGCCAGTGTGTCCATTCCTGCAAATATACACACACACACACACACACACACGCACGCACGCACGCACACACACAGAGTCCTGTAATCATATCTTTTTGGGGACCGCTCATTGATCATTGATATGGGAAAATGCTAATGCTAACTATGACAACCTTAACCCCTACCCAGCCCTAACCATAACCATAAGTGACCAAACAAAATATACAAGAGTTTATGCATTTTTAGTTTTTTCATTGCAGTCACGGATTTTTTTTTTTTTTTTTTATAAATTTTCCCATATGGGAAACTGGTCCCGTTAAGGTAAAAAAAAAAACGGGTATTCATCACATTGTGGAGACATTTGGGAGAAGGTAAGGTATACCTGGACCTCACTCTCTCTCTCCCACTCTCGCACACACACATAAACACCACACACACACACACACACACACACACACACACACACACAGCTCCATCTCTTTGTTGTGCTATCTTATAACAGGGTAATTCCAAATTGTGATTGGCTACATCGCACCTACATCACCCAAGCTATTTATAAATAAAACACCATTCTTTCTTCTTCCCTGCGCCTCCTACTTGGGGCCATCTGGTCCTGAGATCATGGTCCAGGGAATTCGGGAGTCATTTTCCATTACCCTTATGTTGTCAAACAGGGCCGCCTTTGTAAAATGTAACGTGACATGCTCTACAGCTACTTACCTGTGAAAAGGCGTCGTATTCGATTTAGCGTGATTGATTAAACATGGTAATCGCTTCCTTCAAATCGAACAGCAAACATTGCCTTGTGTAGGTTTACAATAGTATAACCCATATTCTGATGTAAACTAATATAAAAACTACCTGCAGTAATTATTAATCTTCGCATTGGACAGTCAGTACTTGTGCTTATTTCATATAACAGCAAAATAATTTCGGCCCCTTTCTTTTATAGGTAACCCTCCTAAATATTAACATTTCTAGATTTGAACGGGTTTAACAAAGGTTAAATGTTATGTCTGTTTTGATCTGTAATGGTTTGTCTGTCATCAGACATCAGATAATACCACTGCAAAGCTAAACTAAATGAATTACACGCACTTGAAATGCTCGAAGACTGTAGCAGCGATCACCCAGGATGCATTCAATATGTCCTCTAGATGGCGCTTGATACACGCCGTGGAATTTTCCGAGAGCAACCCGTGCTGCTGTTATGCGTTTAACTAAGCGGGTACATCCGAAAATAGTTTTATTCAGTTTCTCGCGAGATATTCTGTTTGTCGAAAAGATTTTTGAGATTCCCGCCAGAATAATAATAATAATAATAATAACAATCATCATCATCATCATCATCATCATCATCATCATCATAATAAACCTTTTCAAATTCTGTCATTAATACAACAAATTAAATAAAGTGCAAAATATCTGAACATCTGATAATGTTTTAAGCTTGTTAGGCCTTTAATTCATATAAAGTTATGCTGTAATTGTGTCGAACCCAGACTTTTACTTAAAGCCTGATTTTTTTATTTAAAGGTCATAGATTTAATCATTTGGACTAAAGTATTTTACTTGCATATGAGAGTTTTGGGTAAAGCTGCAGTTTTCCTAATAACAGCCAGTTCCTCTCTCATAGACTGTTAGCGGGGAGTTTGAAATGCAGCCTGTTTGGATTTCCGTTCAGGTCCCCGTCACCCAGCTGCTGACCAGAGCCCCAGATGTGGCTGCTGTACACACAGCTGACTTAGCGGAACATGGCACACCAATGGCAGAGGGGGGGGGCTCACCCTGTAATCACTGTGGTGTGAGGCATCGATCTCTCACATAATCTCATGAGACTGGGCTATCTGTTCAATTAGAAGTCAAGCATCAAGTGTCTTCTTCCTGAAGATGATGTCATACTTATTTTCTTTGTATTAATTAAAGAGCTTCTTTCTATTCACACTTCTCTATTTTTGCATAATTGCAAAGGCATACAGGGCTGGCATGGTGGCTCCCCGTGTTGTCATGGGGTTTCCTGTAGGTACTCCCCCCCCGCAGTACAAGAGCATGCTGAGGCTAATTGGAGTTACCAAATTGCATGTGTGAGTGAATGGGTTGGCACCCCACCCTGGGTTGTTCCCTGCCTTGTGTCCATGGGAGCCAGACCCCCCGCGACCCTGAATAGGACAAGTGGTTACAGAAGATGGATGGATGGATGGTAAAGGTAAACATTCCTGCAGAATCGAACGCAGACGCGCATTAGCCTGTCCATATGACGTCCTCTCATATGGGTTGATTTGTCCCCTGTGTTGGTTGTGCTGTCAGTGATGTGGTTTGGCGGGGGGGGAATGCTCAAACTGGCTACCCACAGACTCTCGGGGGCCGCATTGTGCGGGGGAGGTGAATGTTTTGAATTAGTCACATGACTTTTGAAGGCCGTTTTTGAGGGCCATTTTTGTGGGCTGTCAGATTGCCGGAACGATTTCTCCATCCTGCGACGCATTGGCTGCATTCCCCCGAAGCTGCACCCCCCAGCAGGATGAGGAATTGCGCCATTCCGTGCGCATGCCTGACATTCCGCGTTTTCTCAACAGGAAATGGCTACGACCTAATTACTCCCCCGTTTAATGTACCCGCACATCAGGCTGAATCAAAAGCCTCTGGCCCAGTGACCCAGCGTGTGTTCTGGGTACTTACATTGTGTATTCCAGGAGGAATGCGATTCTGATAGCAAGACCCATCCCTGCAAAAGCAGAGCTTCTCCAAACAACCATTCCAGGGTCATCAGAACATCTTCCGACACGCCATATTCCTCAAGGATCCAAATCTAGTTCTCCACTGAGCATAACATCCAGGCTTGCCGCTGTCAAAACAAGTGCATCCTATTCTCTATATACAGCTGAATGTCTTCCAGGTGCCGTCCTGCTTCAGTGTCTGGGGCTCAGCTCTACTGTAGTGTCTATCATGAGAGTGAAACCCAGAAATCAAACGAAATTGAAATCATGCGTCGTTTGGCAGTGAAGCACGAGTACAGGTACACTGGAATGCTTTTCACAGTGAAGCACGAGTACAGGTACACTGGTATGCTTCTTATCACATATCCCGTCATGCTCTTGCTTGAGACACACGCACACGAAAGATGAGAGCGAAACTTGGAGTCCGAGTGCAGGTTAAACGTGTATCATTTGCTGCTCATTTCCCTTAATGTATCTATAGTAATTATAATTCTGTTCCCACGTGTTTCAGAGACCGATGAGAAGTTCTGGGAATGTGCGAGGGATTTCCATCAGAATGGAACCACATGCATCAGAAGCCATGTATCGGATGCCTTGTGTAAGGCTGGAAATTCTTATTAACTTGCGCAACTGCTGCAGACTTGGCTGTGTCTGTTTTTGGTTTGATTAACACGATAAGGATCCATTCCCTTCAGATGTCATCCCCACACCCCCACAAGCCAACTCAACTCGATTCCTACCGTAGAAACAGGCCATTCCTCTTTCACATGCCCCTCATAAGCAGCGTATCAGCCTGGATCCCGCGTAATGACGCCCCTAGATTGTCTTTGGACGCAGGACGCCTCCGACTGAGCCTTAATCATCGAGCTGCAGAGACAGCGCCATATATTGGCTGCTATGCACCATCTGGGGTCATATTTATCTGGAAGTCTTCTAAGCGCTTGCATTCTCCCAGTGGACAAACCAGTGACGTTTGTTAAACTCCCCGTCAGACTTTCGTCTAATCAAAATAACGATTTTGCTTTCATTTCTGTCAACAAGGGCCTCATTACTGGTAAAAGTCACGGGGTCGTGGAGAAGGACAATTAAAGATCGGTATCACTGCCGCGTCATTGTATCCCCGTTTCTCCCCTTTTCCATTTCTGCTTTGTGCTTCGCGCACGTTTATTTCCGCCCGTATCACCGCTGGGTTCAGCGCGCCCCTTCAGAGCCAGGAACCCCCCCCCAGCCTGCCAGCCTCCATCATCTGGCATCAGCTATGCGGACTTGTGGGTGATTCCAATGCGGCCCCGCTACCTCTTCACTACCATACCCGCCTCAGCTTGGGTGTCCAGGCAAACAGACCAAACGAGTCGATTAATTAGTCAGCCAATCCATTCAGCTGGAATGACTCACATTGCCAAAGATACTCAGATAGTCTCAGGTTTGTCAGCTTCCCAAGGACATCAAAGGAACATCATGCCTTGGTGATACAGGTTCCTATAAATGTACAGAGTCAAATTATTCACAAATGCAAATAATAGTTTTGCCACACTCATCTTATAAAATGGTTCTATAAATATCTCTATTGATCTCTTATAATCCAGAATCTTCAGTGGAGTTTTGGCCAGTAAACAAAGGGATGTATTCTTGGCAAAACATGTATGACTTTTCTGCAGCTCTAAATTTAGGGCACCCGGATTCTTTTCCTTAGTTCTTCTGTTTGAAGCAGTAAGCGAAGGAAATGTTTCCAGAGGGCGTCACAGCGAGCGGCGAAGGGAAACGTGACCCCCCCCCACCTTAGGATAGAGCCCATAGACATGAGGGGAATTTTTGCTTTCCTCTCACTGCAGGAGTGGTAGGGTCCGCTGAGGTACACGCAAACTTGAATGGCGTTCCAGTTGACGGACACAGGATCATACCAAAGTCTCTGGAGAAGAGGGGGGGGAGAAGGAGGGCATGAGCTGAGCCGTTCATAGAGCTCTCTTGCAGGCTGCTCACACACAGGCCAAAGTCAGCCCCCCTCACGGCAACCCTATAGCCGTCGGTGTTAATAGCCTCAGACAGCTAGGCCACTTCGGAGCCAGCAAAACTTTTTAAAAAGAAAACAAGAAATGGAACTACCTGCTAAATGAACCTTTGTCTGTGTGTTTTATGGACGAAGACCAGAGCAGAGACTGGTTGGATCCGGCCCTCACTTCATCAGTTTAACAACAGCATGTAAATGTCAAAGGCGCTTTGTCTCATAATCATTTAATAGCAGTAAGCTGGGCTTTGAGGACTGACTCGGTATTCGGCGACCTGTAGGGGGCGCCGGAACAAAATGACTGAATTATCCAGTTTTTTTTTTTTTATTCCATCATACATTGAATATAATCTTACAGTATGAAAAGCTGCTCTATTTTTCAGGGATTTATTTTCGACAGCAATACTGACCCAACGTTCCAGGACGTTATCATCAGTTTATTCCTACTGCTACTGAAAAATTTGCCCGTGATACGTGACATTTGGTAAAACGCAGTGGAATAAAACAACAGACACCCATTTTAAGGCATAAAATATACTATTTAAGCATTGTGGTTAGCTCGATCTAAGATGTTAAGTCCCTGAAGCCTTTGCTAATGCTGTTTATAGACATATTTGATGCAAATAATTCATTTATTGAAATGAAGGTAATGAAAAGCAGTCACCGAAACTCCTGTGGGTCTGCTTTCCATAGTGTTAATTAACACCCTTTTATTTCCTTAAAGTCAATTTCCCTTCATAACCCAAGAAGCGGCTCACAACACAGTCTTCATGATACAGGATGCATGGAAATAACAGCTTCCCTTCTCTGTCCCACGCTAAACTATGCATTCCCCACCGAGCAGCGTCAAGGCCATTGTTGCTGAAATGTTTGGTCTTGGGGGTAGGGGTTGGGTATCAGCATGTAGGTTTAAGGTCAGCAGGGCAACATTCACCAGGTTACGTGCCTCGCAGCGCGGGGCGAGGACAGCGATCGCACATCTGTGAAAGTTGTGCAAGGAGCACGAATGCAAACGAATCTCACCGGAAACCCAGGAAACAAAGAAGTGCAGCTCTGAAAATTGGGGATTCATAAATTATAACATGGGCTAGACAAGAGGTAAAAGTAAGGATCGTTACAGAAAAGGAGCAGACACAATAAGTGTGATCTGCAATATAAGTTACCCTGATGGCCAGAGATCTCGACCAGTGACTCCATTTTGTGCCCCTTATTTTCCGGGACGGGTCGCTGGCTCACCGTAACTCTACACTGGACGAGCGATATGGGAGACGGGTGGATGCAACGCTACTCACCCTGCCGCAGTATACCATGAGTATTAATGTTTAGAAACAATATACGTGTTTTCTCACCACAATCATTACTCATCCTTACTCTCGCTGCTCTGCCATACTCAGTGAAGCCATTAACTGCTCTCCAAGGGCGCAGACTTCGAGCCCTAGAGTTTGGTCTTGAACAGCGTCGATTTTGTACATCCAGCAGATTTTCAGGAAGTCAATTAATGAAAGCAGATTCCTCCCGATGTCCTGTAACACACAGGCAGTACAGCTGAAGGCCCGCTGTACCTGTGATTCAGTTTACGGGCTATTAACGGGTCTAAGTGTGTGATACTGACTCAGCGGACATTGTTGGCCCTGGTATGTTTACATTCATCCATTCTGGAGGCCCAAGAACACCACTGTCCTGACAGTCATATAAAAGTCATTATTTTAAAGAGCACCTTACATCTAAATAAATGTAAAACACGGAGACAGTGATTACTGGGGTTGGAGATAATGGGGCAGGTAAATAACGAACCTGGACGAAATGTCTAGGATCAAAATCATAAAACCCACTGAGGTGGAACATCTTTAATTATTGTCTAGGCTCTCCACTTCAGCTCCCGGGGGGGCAAACAGCGCTAACACCGCCTAGGTGACCCCTGCAACAATGATATCGACAGGATGCTTACATCTATGACCAAAGTATGAAAACCAAACACATTTTGCATGTAATTAGTGTACATGTGACTCGATCTTGTACTTTCAGCGAACCCAGAGCAGCAAACGATTGTCACGCGGTTCAAACAGATTTACAGGCTGAAAAACTTTTTCTTTTTAATGTCCTGCCAACTTATCCAGTGCTAGTCGACAAACTCCTAACTGCATCATTAAGTCGGGGAATATATATCCATATATTTTTTTTTTTTAAATGTACAATTAGTTGAATAATTGTTACTCATATAATTAAACACGAACGGGCCATTTGTCACGATGTCTAATTTGTCACACGAACCCAGCCTGATCTTTTTAAAATCCCAACCCTTTTTTCACTACATATAGTCCAAAGGTCATAAACTGGCACTTGGTAGTTAAAACCAATTGCATCATATTCAGTCTCAGGTATTTTCTTCTAAACTAGTCACGGTTAGTCACAGTTTTTCGATTTTGCAAGTCAGAAAGTGATGTGTTGGATGTTCATTGACGACTTAATTGTTCCATACGTTAGATATCCCCAGCAGGGCACCAACACCCTGCGATGGGACATCAAATGTTGAAAAACGATGTTAAAAATAAAGCAGCCGCGGTCTGTCAATTGATTCTGAGTATGTGCCAGGTAGTTTCCCGTTTTGAAGGGGGGACTGCGCGGGTTTCGCTGCGCTTTTGCTCGGGACAGCAGGCGGAGCAGCGAGATCGACGTTCCCATGCTTCGCTTTAACATTCAAAGCGCTTCGGGGAGGAGCTTCGAAAATACATTTGGAGTCGAAATTTAAGTGTACACAGTTGGACAACTTTAGTTATAGTCTTACATTTATGCCTGAGCGTTTTAACATGAGAGGAAAGGGCAGCCCGTCGCTCTTTATACTTCTGCAAACTTTTGTCGATCCTCGGGATTTTATTTTGAATTTCTGAAAGGCTGCATCTTCTGTCTAAATGAATATAAGGGCGCATGGTATTTCTGAGGTCTAAAAACAAAGGCAGATCTTTGGATTAGCGTTATTTTTTTGTTCCCCTCTAAGAAGAAATGGAAACGAGAATGTCTTAAATGGACTAAAATACGTATTTATCCCTGATGTCTTAGTGCCGCACAACATTAACACATGTTTCTGCTGGATGTTTTGCATACTGTAACCTTACTGGATTAAATAAATAAGGAGGATGGATAATTTCTTTACTGTGGTAAGTTAAGTCGACTTGATAATATAGTTAAAACAGGATTTCTAACTTTAATGAATTCATTGTGATATTCAGGTGCGGCGTCAATTTGACTGGTACCATTTCTAACTGGGTTAAATGAAGCAGTGTTAAGAAGAGAATTCCCTCCGTTTTGATTTTCATTGCATTTAATTTTCACTGAACTCCTCATCGGCTCCGATCTTTATTTGTGATGAGGGTTTCAATGTTCAACAGTTGGGAAAGCGGAGAGAAAGACCTGTTCCATAGTAGGAAGATTAGCTGTGAGTTTCCATGTGAAGCCCGACAGAGAGGCAAGCTCCTTTGGAAGCCTGCCCAGAGTAACTGCGGTTTTTGGTATTTCCTTTAGGTTAAGTTTTTTTCTCTCTCTCCCTCCCTCTCTTTTCATGTCGCAGCCAAGAGGTAAAGCTATTAATAGAAACTAAAGAAACATGCTCCAAACTACTTTTGCACAAAAAAAAAAAAAAATCGTACACCAGGACTAAGCATAACTGGATGCAATGTGCAGTGCCAATGTCCAGTTAAACATCAATTAGTGCATGCTTGTTTTGTAGTTCGGATTTCATAAACATCCAAACGTTAAAATAAAAATGTGCGTCTTTGCGTTATGCACGTGACTGCAGCAAGATCTTGAAATGCGTTGAAGTTTATTTACAAACATGCAGAAAAGAGCGTGCAGAGGCGATTCGTTGAAGGTCACGACCGGAAAACTTTAATTACACTAAGTGAACAATATCCTGATGACTTTGTAAAGGGTGCATCAGAGGTAGACGTCAGTGACATCGGGCGAGGTGGCGAAGTGCGACATCGATGTGTCGACATAGGATCGCACCTTTTCCCGAACGGCATCGTTGCAGAATCGGTGCGCTGTGATACCAGGTTTAACTATTTCCCGGCGGAGTAGAACAAAAAAACACGATTTAATTGGTGAAATCGCTGAAAACAACTGCAGGGGGGACGTGTAAGACGCAGAATGCCTCTCCGGTACGCAAGCTGTTAGAATAAATAGCCGATAGGTCTTTCAGCCAAAAGTGCAGGGCCTGCACAATAGTCTCAAATATCAGCCCTGCTCCGTGATGTCTGCTGAGCTCCCTGCAAACAAAGAGCCAGTCTTTAAGGAAAAGGCCACTTGATGAGGAAACGAACTGCTGCAAGGGCAGATAGGGTGTATATTATACGGTAGCTGAATAAAAAAAACGTCCATGTTAAGTCGAGCTGCAAGTTATGTTTAATGTCTTCTGCACTGACACCAAATACCAAAAAAGTTAACAGCTGTTAGGTTAAATTCTACCAGAAGCACTTAAATAAAGAAGGGGAAATGCTGTTTTGAAGCATTGTGATTCTTTCTGATGCTCTAGATAAGAACAGAGGAATACTTCATCTGGGTGTTCATAGATTTATGTAGTGCAGACTCATATCACTGACATGTCATTTAATTGGCTGCCCGCTATTGACTCTGTGGGTCGAACAAGTTCCTGTTTGTTAGGGCTTGTGTTCATTTAAATTATCGTGCAGGTTTGCCATTGGCTCCTGAAGGTGGACTCTGCGTTCCCTCCTGTTAGGAAGTAAGTACCTGCTGCAGCTAATTACAATAAACGGTCCTGCGACCGCAAGGACTGAGTGTGCACTTTGCTGGCGGGCATATACCGCCCATATAGCATCTCCGGGACGTTTAGCCTCAGCCCGTAAAAACTCAGATGGTATTCAGAGCTTGGGAAGACAGTTTCTTATATGGAGTCTCATTACTGTCGGAAAGTGTTGAGGGGGGCTTGTTGGTGTTGCCCCCTCTGGGGTCTTGCGAGGTTTGCGAAATTCCACAGCAGCACGTGGGGGCTGGGCATGGCCGAGGGCCGCTTCCTACCCAGACCGGAACGCCGGCAAGGCACAGTAAGCCGAGGTGCCATGGAAGTCATTGTGAAACCTGGGTTTTTATAGCAGTGCGCTTGGCACCGTCGAGACAGCGACTGAGGACTTTGAACACTCTCTTTCTGCTCCTTCCCAGAATTCCTCTGCACTGGGAACCTGCAGAAACAAGTTTTTTTTAAATGGTGATTGCTGATCATTGCTGGTTCATTGGCAAAGACAGGGGGGGATGTGATCACAGCCGGATTCTGTGAGAGAGTGGCGACGTGTACCTCACTGGATAATACGGATTTGTGTGAAATCGGTCCGGCTATTTGCGGTGGGTTAATGATCCTGCGGCATTACGTCACGCTGATCAGGTCGTGTTCCTTGGTGGAGCACTCTCTCAATAAGCATGTTTCCTGCAAATCGAATACGCCGCACGATCGACCTCTCTGTGCAAAGGTTTCACTTCTTTAGGGTGACCTTCCTTTGTCAAGAAAATAAGACCACCTCAGAGGGCCGGAGATTTTCCCCTAAGGAAGCGAAAGATGCTTCTGAAGCCCGATACTGCTAAAAGTGTCTGTGTACACTGGAGACGGTGTCTTCGGATGGATCAGTTTACTCTTCGTTTTGTCACTCCTGCTTTAACTGTATTTGTTTACACTGTGCGGCTAGTTGAGCTGCTATCGCGTTGCATTTACGGAAATGCATCTCTTTTTAAAGTGTAGTGAGCTGATGAAGTTCCATTAAAAAGTTGCCTTTTCTAGGGTTCAACATAAATTCCCAGAGCAGATACTCCATCCTGGTCCTGAGCTGCTGTTATCCACCCTTTTCCACCGTAGGCTATGACACATAACACCTCTTACAGGAGCTTTGCATAACAGTGTTTTTTCTGGCAGAATTTGATTTTGTATTTAATGTACTATAATGGTCATTTGGTTGCATAGCCAGTAGGTTTACATAAACAGGCTTCTGTGCCGCGTGGTGTTTAGGTCCTTGGCCAGCAGGGTATTAGATTTAAAAGGCTCCCTTAATGTTTCAGCTGTTTGAGCAGCATTAAAGCCAGCTTATGTTTTGTATGGTGATTTGTATCCCAAGCAGAAGAACGGGCATGAAGCAGAGCATGTGGATCTGCGTGGGTCTGCTCTGCACCGCTGATTACCGGGGGGGGGGGGGTCTCCAGGCTTCTCTCCCCAAGCCGTATCTTTTATGAGCACATGAGGCAAGAAGCCCAGGAACTCTCCCTCGCCTTTGAGAGTGATCCAGACACGCAAAATCAGTGCTTTAAAGACTTTCTCCAGATGCTTTTCCTTCATCCTGTAGCTAAAAATGGCCCCACTTCCTGTTCGGCAGGGATCAGCCATAGGTGTTCGGGAGTATTTTTAGCCGTAGCCCTGTCTCTCTTTTATGAATGGTCCGTGGATTGATATGGAGACGAGGCCGGGTGTTTGCGTAGTGGTGAGGTCAGTGTGTGGGTGCTTAACCGAGATCTTGTGTGGCTGTCAAAGTCACGGTCCAGTTATGTTTGGCATCTCCACCCCCCGACTCCCTTGGACCCCCACAGTCTAAAGTAAACATGAAGGAGGAGATGTGTTGTTCTGTTTTTGAGGAATCACCTCGGAGCTTCTGCCCGCTCTTGTCACCTGGGGTGGCTTCTGGCAGATTATGGATGGAAGTGAAATCCTGCAGGGAGGAGGGTGTCAGCACTTTGCCAACGGTAGCCCACCTTTGCTGTTTCAAACCCCAGGGGGTCGACGGCAGCGGAACTGGGCGCCTACCAGTGCCCATCTGCGCCAATGGCCGCCCAGCTCCGTAATGGCCCTGTCACGTCGAGATGGCCTGTTTACCCTCCACTAAAAGCGCTGCAGAAATTTCAACGGCCGTCGTGAGAGGGGGTATTTAACATGTGTCCATTAGGAGTCTGTTTGATCTGCGCTCGTTAAGAATCCGCCCCCCCCCCCCCCTCCCAGGAAGACTTGAGGTAGCTAGGTGCTCCTGAGGAGTTGTGTAACGGTTTCTGTGTCGCATCTTGCTGGGTTTGGACACCATGGGCTGTCCAGATGAACAGCAGGCTAGGGGTGTTTCTCAATACCAAGAACACAAAGATCGCACTTGTGGTTTTGGCAAGACCGGTCTTGCTAACTTGCCTCCCAAGAATGAACTTAGGCTGCAGTGAATCATGGGATTGGTCTCGTTCGGCGAGGATATTTGGGGCAGGGCAAGACCAACAACTGGGTATTTTTACCGTCCCCTGTACTTCTGTTCTTAGTATTGGAACTGGTCTTCGGCAATGGAATATGACATAAAAGAGATACGCGAGGACACAAGTACAGATAGAGAAACACCCAAGGTTGCAGGGTACCTTCATACAACGAAACAGTTCAGTTCATCCTTCCGCCACAGGCTGCTTAACCTTCTGTTTATAAAAATAACTTGTATTTTGGATAAACCCTCTTTTAGGGAAAAATTGATGCTGCCTGTTTTAGTTTGGTGTAACTTTGTTAAACTGCGATGCTTGGATGTCTGTTCTTGCCATATGATCTGCTCAGATGCGTCTCTGATGGACTGGGGTAAGAATGCCGGTCCTGAAATGCACTGCAGTGACGTCGGCGACGAGCTGGGTAGCTCTGAAAAAGCCGCGTTTTCATTCTCCCGTCTTCGTTTAATGTAGCGCGATGGCCCGACGCAGCATTTTTTAAATCTGATAATCCACAATCGAGACGATAAATCAAAATTTCCTTGGGTCTAGGGATCTAGAGTATTAGTTTCTAAACAGGCGAATACTTCAGAGTATTGTGTATCTCTACACCCATCCATCTTCCATAGCTACTGATCTGGTACAAGGTCACAGTGCGCCGGGAGGCTGTTCGCGGCTGGGACACCCAGGATGCAATGCCTGCTTGTGGTTGGGTACATTGTCAGCCACTAAGGGTAATTCAGGGACACAGGCTGAACTGCATGTCTTTGGACTGCAGGATAAAACCCATGGATGATGCAAACCCCTACATCATATTATTGACAAATTAGACTGCGGTTTTTTTAAGATTTAGGTCAGCGCTGCATGATGCAATGGCTGAATCTGACCGACTTACAGATAGGCGGTGACCGGGGCTGTAGCCCAATGGCCAAAACTCAACTGGGTCACGTCCAAAGAGTCGATTCTTTCCCATCGTTGTCTGAAATGATGTCGAGAGAATGTTCCGGAGAGGGTGTGCTGGAAGGCTCGTCGGGTCCTATGGTGCACTTTGCGTCCTAGCATCTGCAGACTTTTATGGTGCGATGACGTCTTGCTTTCAAGCAGACTTTACCCGACGATGTCTGGCGCTTGATAATTGTTGTGAAATTAATATCACAAGGCCCCTGTTCATTCTAGCCAACATCCTACGTCACCATTTAGCTTAAAATCAAGATTATTTTCCAAAATGTTTTTGGAATTTGCGAGCTTAACAAATCAATATGAAAGAAATCTAATCCATTTTCTTTTTGACTTTGAGTTTTGGCTATAACCAGAAATTTTCTTTACTGGCTCTGGAAGAGGAACTTTTTTTGTCAGTTGAGAGATTTGTTGCCTCCCTCTCGTTAAACACGATGTCAGGCTGTAATTAATGCCCTTTTTAACGTGTGAAGTTCTTATACCCCAGGAGCGTAAGAGGACGCTTCTCAACGTTTTCATGTCTGCGTTGTAGCTTTCGCAAGCTCGTACTTGTAAACAGGCCTCGTCAAACACGCTCCATGGAGGTGTGTTGCTGCAGGGGCAGCGCCCAGCTTCTCCTACCCCTCAAAGCTCACGCTCAACCACTCCCCTGGTGTATTGTTTATGGTGGGGGGGGGGGGGGGCACCGGTTAGTCGAGGGGTGAGTCCGGGAAGGTAGGAAGTGCTTGTTTACATTTGGTGTGGCTCTGTAAGCTCTTGCCCATGGAAACCCCTGCCCCCCCCCCTTAGCCTTGGCTGACCCCCTACACAGCTGGACAGCACATGTCTGCCAACGTGCTATCGGAGAGGGGGGGGGGCAATGGAGACGTTTCTGAAAAGTAGGTCAGGTGGTGCTAGCAGACGGCACCATCCTCCCCCCCACCCAGGTAAAATGCAGGCCTGCAAATGAAGACTCTGCCACTGATGCTTCCCAGAGCAGGATCTTGAAACTTCTAACATAGTTCGTCTCATGCTGGATGCAGTAACGTTCTTGCAAGCTGATCTTTTCTTTGGGCTCTGATATTGCAACTTGCAGCAGTGTTTCCCAATCCGGTCCTCGGGGTCCACAGACAGTCCGTGTTTTTGCCCCCACCTAGTTCCCGGTAGACCCCCGAGCTGCCGCAGTTACTCAGCACTTATGATGAATGCACAGTATGCAAATGAATGGGTGTGGCCTCAGTCGCATGGTGGTGGGCGGGGTTATCTCTGGTATGGCATCAGTGAAGGTGGGGCTTGTGGTCAGTTTGAGTTGTCTTCAGCAGTCACGCCCCCCTCACCGCCTCAGCCTGGCATAATTACTTGGCCAAACCGGTTCTCCCTCACGCCGCTGCACGTCGGCGCACGTGAATCCTCGTCTCACGAGTTACCCGTTACCCAAGAGACACCCGGCGTCCTTGCCAGCTGAAACAGGTTCTGATCTAAGTGGACATGAGTTTAGAACCCACAGCCCGTCCGCTACCTTCTCCGGATCAGCGCCCTGCTCACCTTACTTTACTCGTTACTGGTAATTATGAAGCTCTTACCCAGCTCAGGCTTGGGTACATCTATCTACATCTACTCCTTCCTTCCTCTCCCCACATGCATTTCCGTGTCAGTGTAGCCTGCTGTGTGTGGTTTCAGAGACTATTAGATGAACGACTGCATCTTTGACCCTGCAGTAGACGGGTATCCCGCCCAGGGTGCGTTCCAGTTTTGTGTTCTTTGCTGGTTTGGATTGCTTCCCCCCCCCACCTCCCCCGACCAGGATAAGAAGTTACAAGATATATGTATGGATGGATGGTCTCGGGTTGGAAAGCCGATGTCTCTCCGCCTTATCTGCGACGCCGTCTCACGTTTCCGAAAAGTCACCCGCCCCGAAATGACCAGCCGTGGAAAACACACTTCTTGTCGTTTATCCTGTATTTGGGCTGTTGTGCTTTCTGCTCAGTCCCCGGCGTTTACCCAAGGATGCCTCAGCCGCCTGTCCCCTTCGTATGTCGACCTCCCATAAAAGCCATACGATTACCCTGTCCTGGAAGCGATCTTCCTGCAGTGTTTACAGACTGAACTCATATACAAACTGCACCCGAGCGTTCGCTGCTTGAAGAAGTTTCGCGTTTATTTAAGATTAATTTTACAGCTTCTTTCTGAGGAGAAAGGAGCCAGGAAAGGTGGATGTGAATACAAAGCCGGCTGAGTTACCTTCTCTGTGTTGTAATGGTTTTAACCGTGCAGGGCCATGAAGGTCATCACCGGTGAAGCGACTTTACCTTTTTGTCCTCATATGAAACAAGCATCCGTAATGTCTGTCTGCTTAGTGCCTGTGTGGTAAAAATAAAACAAAACAAAATTACCCGGATTACGTCCTTTTAACAAAGGTGGGCTGTTTTTCAAGCTGTTCCCCTGTCTAATGACTCAAACTAAAGTCTAAATTACCTTATATTTTATCAGCCTGGGCCACGGTTTGATGTAGGAAGGAGGTAAAGATGCACATATTGTCTAAATGACCCATTGGCTGACACATCTGCTGCCCTCTGATTGGTTGAGATGACTTTGAGTGAACATGTGTTCTGAGGATCAGCTTTTGATTGGTTCTCCCAGGGGTGGCTGATCCTGTATAAATATCAGGCTTTCCTGCTCCTAAACTGAACACTCCGGACGCATGCTGGAGGCCCAGAGAGGTGGAGCAGGCCAGCCAGAGAGCTGGGTTCGCCCGGGATGGGGTCAGGTGACGGTCCATGACGGCTCACGGACGAGGGCGGGGGAAATACCCCTGGGCATGTCCGCAGTGTTAATTAAAGGTCAGCACACAGAGCGGGGGTGGGATTTAGGGGCAGGATGACGTCAGTAGCGGGCAGGTGCTACTCGTCTGGATTTCTGCCGGCTATGAAACAAAATCTCTCACCAAGGTGGAAATTACACCTGGACTGCTATACCAGCGTGAGCCAGCCTGGTTAGCCGTGTCCCTGCAGCCGGCAGGGTCCACACCCGCCTTAGGATAGTCATCAATGGTCCACATTTTTGTTAAACAGTGAAAACGCTGATTACAGTTTTTAAATAATTTCCCATCTGTTTTTCTCCCCCCCCCCCCCCCCCCCCCAAACCCATTTTACAGATGTGCATCGGGGCAAGGGGGGGGGAGTTAAATATGGGGGGTGCAGAGCTCGTGCCGTTAAAAGCCTGAGTTTTTTTTTTTTTTTGCTTTCCAGTCGGATTTAGGAGGAAGAGTTCGTCATTCCCTCGTCCTGTTGCTACAGTTTGGCCCAAACGCGGTTCCCACAACAGATTCCCACCCCTAGTAGTAAAAGTTGCTTAGCGTACACCCTGCAGCTGTTGGGGGTCATAACATCGAGGACTCCAGGAATGTTCTGGCGGACAGCAGCCGGGCTTACGGGCGAATGGTACCGGTCAGACGGGCACCCAGGCATCTCCCGGGGTCCCCCGCCGCACGTTACCAGCGGCCCACGGGCACAGCTCAGAGTGACACGACACGCTGATTAAAAAATAAACAGGGTGGGTTTGCTCACAGCTGGCCTGGGGGGGTGTATCTCCTGTCATTGAGCTTTTCTGTTGGCCCCGAGGGACTGAAAGCTGTTCCTCCCCCCGCCGGCTGACAGGTGGTTATCGCCGCTCGTGTTAAGGCTGACTCTCCCCTTAACGAGGGCAGCAATAAAGTGATACAGCGTCAATGTGAGATCGAGAAGTTTATCTTCTCCCGAAAAGGCTAGTAGCTTATGCCTGGAAAAGGGCAATTTGTTTATATCCACTAGACTCCGCCGCCCCCTCCGCGCCACGTGTGTGTTTTTGTGGTTGGTAGGGGTCTGTTTTGGACAGCAGCCAATCAGAATCTGGCCCAGAATTTAGTTGTGGTCGTCTTTTCAAAGGTCGTCTCGTGATTCAGTGCCCCGTGGTCTGAGAGCGCCCACGCCACGGCCAGCCCGCCCCCGCTGGGCTCCGTCGTTATCCAGCCGCAGATGCCCTTAAAGGGGGCCCCTGGCGTCCCCTAACTGATGGGCGTGACCTTAAAGAGTTAATCATAGCGTGTTACTATGACGCACGGCTCCAAAATAAAAGGGGGACTTTTTGAGGCATGCTTGGGGTGCATGATGCAGGATCTAAGTATATCTGGGTTGCAGAATTAAAGTCGGTCAAAACTTGCTAGAGTGATTGTGTGTATTTTTTTTTCTTTTCCAAAACGGAGGGGGCGGAGCCAATCGAAGATAATGGAGGCCTTATCTTCCTGCACCTGTCAGACCTGGATTAATAACGAAAGGTTAAATGTTTAAAGTGTTATCTCGTGATTTGTTGTCCTTATTCAGTCGCCTTTGGATCTGTCCTTCAACTTCTGCGAGAGAAGGAGCGCGATTATATTGGCGGCCATGTTTCTTCACACTTTCGATGGCAAATCCGGGGATCTCGACTTCAGGTCACCTGCTCGCACCTGCCACAAGTCTTTCCCGGATCGTCTTCGGTTTTGGGTTGGTTCCAATTATATGGTGACAGGAATGATGAACGAGAGGGGAAATGTAGAGTTCAGACCTCCTGCCAGCCTGTACACCTTCGTCTCCGGTTTCCCATGAAGTCAATCCATTCTGCAGTCTAGTGTTAACCGTTGGACGTGGGGTATGAATCACTTCCGTATGAGAGCACGAGTTTCTCTTTGGCATTTACTGGGGAAGGGAATCAGGCTCAGAATATCTTTGGTTTTACCTCTGGTTGATGGTGATGGTTGATGCTGAATTTGTCAGTGATTTCTCGTACCTTGTTTGGTCTGGTTCTCGCTTGGTTCTCGCTTGGTTCTCTCTTGGTGCCTTGTGAGAACCTGTCCGTGTTTCCACCAGTTTCAAAAATGAATGTAAGCAGAAATGAGAGTAAAGTAAAGGTTCATATGAATTCAGATTTTTTGAATTCCATTTGGATTCTTGATCTGTTTCATCTTTATCAGCTGCCAAACCAAAAAAAAAGAGCCTTCAAGGCTTTTCAGGGTGTGATTCTGTCTCTATCGCCTGTATCCCCACGTCAACGTAAAGGCTCCCCTGTCTGTGTCTAAGTTTATTCTCACTCGCTGTTTTCCCGCCCTCCTTTTAAGGATCGCGCCATAAAAGCAACTGCTAAAAACTTTGCCGTACGCCTCATGATCTCTTCGCCACTCACACACCAAAATTTAATTTATTCGACCTGCGACATATTTATACTTCATTATTAAATCTGGCCTGCAGATCGATCTTTCATTTTTCACAGCATAAGAAAACTTAAGAGACCCTGTAACGTTATTCCACTAATACGCTGCCTAGTTGTTTCACTGCAGGCCCCGGCGATATTAGAGTAATCGGTTATGGATTAAATTTTCTGGGTATACGGATGGTTTGGACATTATAGCCCGTCCCAGTTTCGCTGATGATGACGGTGCCGAATTCTTTTCTGTGGTGCTGTGCTGGAGCCATTTTTTCTGGCTCAGGGTCTTTTTTTTGCAGTGAAAACGCACGGAACCAGTTCCAGACCGGGAAAAAGCCCGGCACCGGCTCTGACACAGTGTTGGTGGAAACGAGGCATAAGCAACCTGAAAAGCAGGCATGCTGTGAAAGGAAGGGGGGGGGGCATTAAGACGATTCTTAGGGCCCCTGAGTATTCAGAAGCTAATTGGATTGGTTTGGGTTGGGGGGGGCATTATGACACGTTTTCTATTAGCCCCCCTGCTGGAGAATCCATTGCTGTGACCTGGTAATGGACTGAGGCAAATTGCTCTGGACTTCTCTCTTTATGTGTTTCTCTCTTCTGTTGGTGTTATTCTTTTAAATAACCTTTACCTGTTCGTCTGCACCTTATATAAGAAATAAGCGTGTTGCTGGGAATGTCACAAGCGCACAGTGATTCAGTCGTTATTTTCTCCATGGCTGTCAGTACGCACAGAACATACAATCCCCAAAACTTATTTGCTCAGCCAGTGTGAAATAAACCGTATTGATTTTGACTGGAGTCCCTGAGGACTCTGGTGGATTTTGCACAGCTATTTTACACATTGTATTTGTATGATATATCTGTGTGTTTGTATGATTTACATGCCATGTTTTCCCAAAATCTTGGCTAAGTCGGCATTTGCTGCTGGTTCACGTAGCCCAACAATGGGCTCATTTTTACCCCGTGGGTCCGGTTTTGCCCCTCGTCACACTGATCCGACTGCTCCGAGGCATTCCTGCCCCCTTTGTCTGCATGCCCCCTGCCCCCCCCCCCCCATTCTGTGACTCCACACAGTGTGGCGTCTGTTTTCTGAGCGAGGCCAAGCCGCAGACAAGCCTTTGGTGTTTTGGAGACGGACACGGTCCTTGGGGTCTGGCCGCTTAGGTCACCATGAAAGACGCCCCCCCCAGGGTCTGTGGTTTATGATTGCCCTTTCGAGGAGCCCCATTACGCTCGTCCAAAAGCGCCACGCTCCCGACTCTGTTTGACGCCCCCCCCAGCCCAGCTTAGCTTCCTGTCTTATTTTGGGACATCTGGGAGCGTCTCTGCCCCAGTGACGCCCCACGCTGGTACCAGTGTGTCAGTGTGTCATAGGTACACGTGCTCTAACGCAGTCCCTGGGCCTATATAAAAGGCGTATTAAATTATTACAGGCAATTAGCATATAGCTTTCCTGTTTATGAGTTTATTGCAGAGTCACAGGCGTCTGCCAAGTTACGAATTACGGGAGACTTTGCCGTCGTGAGCTTTTCATTCGCGTTTGTATCTAATTAGAGAAAAGCTGGGGGGGGGGGGGGCGCCTGGTGCTTTGTGGGTCTGGATTCTGCACCGTGTTTATGTGCAGTTTGCATGTTCTCTGCTCATTTTTACAGTTTTTCCTCCCGCAGCCGAGACACGTGTAGCTTTGCTTAATCCCGCCAGAGGCCTTATGTGGCAATAGATTCGTGAGTTTGTGGAGGAGAGCGCTTGATGTTTTACTGTTATTTGTGTCTGTTTATAACTGTAAATTGTGGCGTACGGATACCCTACCATATAAATGCTTTCGCCTCCCTTACTTTGAGGTACTGGCACCTCCAACACTGCTATGCTGCCCAATGAGAGACGGCCTCACATCCACCTTAACCAATTAGATTCATCGCTATCCTCCCCACAGTTTAATCACTGGGTAATATGATGAAGTTATGGATCTTGTCTCCTCAGGGGGACAAGCGAGCCCTCCCTCAGTCTGAGTCAGACTCTAGGCAGTCACCACGGGTCACTGAAGCGCTTCTGTCCACTGGCTTGTCGGCATTAAATGTTGCAGTCGCTGGAACGAGTCCTCTACCTTACGCTGCAAAGATAAACTGCAGTTTACCTTCTCACTGGTCGATAGGAGACTGTAATGCTACCTTCTCAGCTATAAGAAAGCGTTAGCTTTATGCTGAATGAGTTGATAGTGTGGTTTTCTGAACTGGACAGCGCTATAAATCAACCGTATAAGTTATCTAAGCCTATGAATTTTATTTTATATATCGTGTGCATCTATGTGTGTATGGGTCTGGGTTTTAGTCAACCCTATAGTTTATATTCAAATCAGAAAAAGCAAAGGAAATAGGTCACGAGTGAAAATGCAGACCGCCCGTTTCAGTCTGTAACAGTACATCGTTCATTTACAATCCATGACTGCAACCGTTTAAAAATGACAATGTCCACCTGAAGTGTTAACAGGTGACATACTCCAGACTCCGTTCAACTAGTGCTAAGAACAACTTAGGCTCTCGGTTGGGCTTAGCATAAGCCTGATAGTATGTGTGTTATAAACAAGCTTTTTGAGTGGTCTAGCATATCAGCGGTATTCCGCAAGGCAGCAGGAGAAGGTTATACTGGATATACGTGTCTCTGCTCTTACTTCTTCTGTAGATCGTCCTCACACCGCAGGAATGTTTCGAGGCAGGCCGCCTGGAGGCCTAAACTCACACCGCAGGAATGTTTCGGGGCAGGCCGCCTGGAGGCCTAAAACTACTTTATCGGGTCTTTTTAGTGCCGTGGGCCTGAGTATCTCTCCGTGTTAAGGGGGACACAGGAAATGCTGTTGGTTAGAAGAAAGCAAAAAAGGCGCAATAAAAATGACGTTAGCCTGTCCGCTTTTGTTTGGCTGTGAACGAAGGGCTGGTTCACCGGGACCGTCTCGGTTCCGCCCAAGCGGGAGCATCGTTTGCCTCTGTTGGGCAAAAGCCTGTTTCTCATCGAGGGACGGCACCGGATCGCGGTCAACAAGCTACAGGCTTCCGGATCTTGTCCCAAACGGGGCTGTACCGCGCATTAATTGGCTCCGATTTCTCTTTCATAGACATTCCTTTTTTCCCCACATTTGGTTTTTCTTCTTTTTCCCCTCCTCCTTTTTGTTTCTGCGGAGGAATATTTTCAGAATGAAGCGTCTCTGTGCAGCTGTGGTTCCGGGCTTGGACGCGTGTAAACTAGGCCTTCGGGGACTCGCAGGCTTGTAATTTCCCTCCCGAAGCCAGATTCATTAGAGTTCTCGCACGACGAGCAGAGACGAACCTCCTGACAGATCAGCGACGCTAATGTGCAAGAAAACGCAAACGAGAACAACCGTAAAGAACGAGGCAACCGCTAAGATCCATCTGCATGCTACCGGCTGGAGTCTGTGTGTATAAACCCTCTTATCCTGAAGCCGGATAGGCCTAATTGAAAATGCTTGTTTAGTTTTCCTAATGTATATCTCCCTCTGGATCCAAACGGATTATGGGATTGGTTGGCTGGTGGG
>JAODLC010000085.1:1732037-1744441 GCA_026781145.1 Hippopotamyrus pictus | reverse complement strand
CTACCCCGCCCCACAACCCGAGGCTGTTAGCTGTTAGCTGTTAGCTAGCATGGTTCGCAGTTACACCGCAGCTGCTGTCACGCACCTAAAATCCATCCAGTCAAGCATCTGATTTTGGCAACGTCGGCGTTTTCCGGCGTGTTCCTATCCTGCTGGTCTGGGGATATAAGTTTCGAGAGAGTGACTGTCGTCGATCAGAGACCACCAAGGTTTTGGTTTGTGGCCTGTGTGCGGCTTGCTCTCTCTCGCTGCCTCTTGCAGGTTTTTCTTTGCTAGGGAGGTGGAAAGGTGTAAATAATTGATTGGCTCAGCAGTAAAGCGGAGAGGTAATTACTACAGAGTGGCGTGCCTGAGGGGATGGGGGGGTGTGACGGGTAGTGTTTCTGAATAGAGGTACCTCATACCCCCAAATCGCCCCACCCTGAGGTCAACAAGGCACCAGCCCCCACATGCAATAAATAAGTATTTTGTCTAAACTCAATTCCGCCCACATCGGCCCCAGGCCCTAACGATTAATCGTCCCCGATAGCTGGACTGGGTGACGTTTATTGATTGACGGGGGCTTAGCCTCCCCCAGGTGTTTTTCTGTTTCTAGTGTTCCTGTAGCACCTTTGTTGGGGGTGTAGTTGGTCGCCACCGTGCATTTTGCCGCATCACGCACTGCTGCTAATTCCCATTGATTTCTTGCGCGGTTGAATAACCCGATTACGCCGTCCTGACACTCTGGCTTGCTTTCAGTCCGCTGCGTAATCTATCTTGTAATGGTACTGATATCTCCAGAATATCTCCCTGATATCTCCCTCCGTTAAAATGGTGGTCTGGATGAAGCCTGGATATTTTTGTGGTCCTTTTCACAAGGCTGGCTGTTTGTAGCTGATTAACAGGGCTGTGCTGTGTTTAATGGAGCTAAAGGTGACTTTATGATCTAAAGGCAGAAAATTGGGGGAGGGATATTCTCTCCAGCCTTGATCGTTTCCCCCCTGCCACCCAAGGGCCAGGTAGTTTAGTCTCTCCCCATGCTCTCCTTAAATACCCCCATGATTTTTAACATTTTTTTAAATTCCCTTGCCAAAGTCTCTTCTGGCCTCGTTTGAGTTTATTTTGCTTTTGATGGGAATTGAATTCGAATAGGACTGGAAAGTGTAGTCTTCCGGGGGAAGATTTCTCCCCCCTGTCCAACCCCCCCCATTAACGTGCCTCGTAAACCTATAGCACTCTGCCCCCCGTCTCCCCACACACCTGGGAGCCGAACGCTTTAATCATTAGCGGGGCTGGGTCCCCCAGGGGGAAATGCGGGGGGAGGGGGGGGGGGCAGGGAAGAGGCGGATGCTGGGTAATGAGACATAGGCCGGGGCCCCGAGAGCAGAGGGAGCGGAGATAGAGCGGAGAGTCCGACAGCTTGTTGCCGTGAGACCGGATCGAAGCCGCATGCTCGTTCACCGGCCTGTTTCAGTCCGGCTGCGAGGGAGCAAAAACATGGACCGGCTGGGGGTCCCAGGGGACCGAGTTCAGAAACACCGCGATACAGTATGGTAGGCAGACGTCTGACACGTTACTTCTCAGTACCAGTAAGGAGCCAGTGGGATCAGAACTGACTGACAGTCCATTTGGTTCCTACTGTGTTTTCCTGCTTTCCTCCATAGTACCACCAGACAGGCGTCAACCTGGCATAAGATGCTTCGAAACGGCCTTAATCAGGGAGATAAAACACTCTGCCCTCTTTGTGCAGTGACACAGTCTATATCACCGGGGATCAACATAACAATTGATACCACTGTGCCTCTGAATAGCTCCTTAGGAGACCCTGCCACCGGCCCGTCCGCTGGCCCATTGTGAGCAGCGGTGCAGCGATTGGCTGGCCGGTCGTCGTGGGAGTGACTTGCGTTGCCACAGAGATGATGTCAGCATCTGCTCAGCGGGTAACCTTGACCTCTTCTTTTTCCTCAGATGAATATCAGCAGTCCGTTTAGCTTGGGTATTAACTAGGTTTCTGTTTTCAAATTAGTGCCAAACTGAAAACAAAGTGAGGTGTTGCAGTGCTGCGTGTAACTCGGCATTCACTGGAAACTGAGCCTAGTTGCACATATGCTTAATCGACTGCCTGACAGCTGTATGTTTGTAACGTGCTGTTTCACTTAAACATCGCACTGGACAAAGGTGTCTGCCAGTCAATGAGAATGTACTTATAGGGACAAAAAAATAAGCTGATTTCAGGACAGGAATATAACTCTGGATGCCTTTGTTTTCAGGAGGTCTCTCCCACTGACCGCTGCAGTAATTAGCAGTGGTCGCTCATTTCCTCGTATTTACGCGAGACCGGCTATCTGGTTTCCGGTTCCACCCAGTGAAAGTCACTCGTCACGTGTGAAGTACCTCAGGGTCGTGACGGTAACCTGCACAGGTCCCAAGCCGCCGGCTGGGGGCGTGGCGTCGCCCTTGGTTATGGCTTCCCCCTTCCTGCCATAAGCCCCGCCCCCTGCTTCCGGCTCACCTTCGGTCTCGTTCCCGGTCTGTGACCAGCGAAGGAGATCTGCCCTGTGGTAATGAGCGCCAGGGATGGGGGGGGGGTGCCAGTCTGTCTGGTGGCCTTCCTGTCTTCCGAGACAGGGCGTGCCCCCCTCCCCCGCCCTCGCAGCTCTGCTGATGCCCCTCCCACCTGTATCGCAGTTCTTGCTATTTCCGCGCAATGGTGGGCTGCCAATGTCATTTGTTTGTTTTCCAATGGGTCTTCTTTCGGGGGGGGGCTCATCCTCTCCGCTGTTGTCCGAAGCGCTACATGTCGCGTAACACCATCCCAGAAAGTGAGAGCCGGCCTTTTATGAACAGCTGGCTTTTCGCAGCGAACCTTCTGGCAGCTTCTCTCATCCTCCATCAGCAGATTTGCCTGCTTATTTAAGGCATATTAATAGCTGAACCTCCAACCCCCCCGCCCCCACCCCGCCCCCGCTACCACCGTCCCGTCTGAGGCGTCCAGAAGTGCCTTCGACGGTTTATTTCTGAATTGGAATTTGACCCAATATCACCCTGAAACACATGTGGAGGTTTGAAGCCCAAAGCGGGCCCTGCCCTGGAACGTCCCGCCCGCCAACCGTCGTGTAAACTGTCCCCGCGACGGGAAATAAACGTGTTTATTCGTCCCGGACCTTCACCGCCCGACTCAGCACCCTCGGTTATTGTAGCTGAAGACAGACGCGCGACCTCAGTCAGGGGATGGGCGACCTTCTCCTCACTCAGCGGAAAGCAGGCCGTCAGAGCTGGGCCTCACCTCGCTCCACGACCCCCCGCGCCGCCACTTTATTGTCAGGGTAAATATTTTTCTTCAAGAGCCTGCCGGAGGTCCGAGTCCTTGACAGGCCCGTCTAGGCTGTGGTGTTACAGGCAGGGAGCTTGCAGACAGACAGATCCGGGTAAAGGGCGAATCAGATGCCAGTCTGTGGGACTTTTCTTCTTTCCGATTGGCTGCCCTCCCTGACCTCTGAGCCGGGGTCCGCCTCGCTGCTTACCGTACTGGAGGCATCAACACGGGATCATACAGGAAAACGGCTCGGCCGCTGGAAGGTCGCGTGAAGGACGGCTCGGGTTACTGACAGTTTTACGGGGAGACGCGGATCTGTATTGATATATAGATGCAAAACTAACGATCTAAGTCTGTCGGTAGCAAGCCTGGGTATCGAGCGAGCATCGGTATTAGAAATGACCAGTGTGCGAAATACCTGTCGATATTCGGGGGGGGGGTCCCCATCTCCCTATTGTTGTACAATACCGAGCAGGCTGTGTCCTTGTCCCTGATGTATTTGTGTCAGCATGTGGCCCTGGGACTTTGGGGTCACTGCACCAGCTACCACAGCACCCTGGGTCAATTTCCCAGCCTGGATCGTACCAAAGTCCCCCAACGGCGGGGGGGGGGGAGGGGGGCACTAACCCTGTTTATGTAAACATCCATTTGGGGGCCAACAAGCCTTGCCTGCTCTGTATATGCAGAGAAATGTAGCCCTACTCTTCAAGAAAGGTCTTCAGTTATTCCTTACTCGTGTTTTACTTTTCTACCATACACTACCCAGTCACAATCTGGTATAGCCAAGCGTCAACAAGCTTTCGACATTAACGTGTGTGTGTGTGCGATGTGCATTGTGAATATAAGTAGCTGATATGTTTGTACAGAATTAGCTCCATGTGCTGCTTTTCTTTGATATGGTTTTATCGGGACACACTGCCCTCTAGTGGCCACTCGCTGAATCGCATGTTCCTCTTGTGCGGGCACTTGTGTTGTGACCATTCTGTGCCAATTTAAACCAGCTGTAATGTCCCACAGCACACAATACAGGCCACGTAATACACTTTAAAAGTGTAACCCAATACCATTTCGCAGTGTGCATTTTCACATGACTTTTCTGTATAAATAACTTGGATGCCACTTATCGGGAAGAATTACACCAGCAAATTACACGCAGCAGCCTTTTAATGGTCTATCCTCCGCCAGCAGCCTGACACGAAACTAAGTGATTTCTTTTTCCTTTATTTATAATCGCTAGGTCCCAGGACGACTATGGTCAGCATCGGAGGAAAGACTGCGGACCAGGTCCTGAAATCTCAGGGCCAGCATCCTCAGGCTTAGCCCTGTCTCTGTCGATATCGTCATGACGACTCTCCCCCCGCCTCATGCATTATTCCTGCCCCTTAATGTCGTCTGAATTTGGATGAACGGCGTTCAGTCATGCAGGGGGGGGTGCTGAGTTTTCACCCCATTTCTTACCTATTAGCGTGATTAGTTTGTGTTTTGCCAGTTAACGCACGCTTCTAATTACCTGTGACACTGCATAATTTATGCACTCTCGAGCATCAGGCTTAATTGTCATTACTTGGGAGCGCTCTGAGTGTAATTGCTGTTTGTCTGTCACTCTCCTCGTTAATGTCGCATGATCCGATGTTAAATAAAATGCCCCGATAATTGGCTTATTTATCATTATTAAGGTGTTGTGGCCGAGCGCATGCTGCAGGCCTGCCCTTGAGCGGGGTGACGAACGCGGAGGAGATGCAGGCCTGCCCTTGAGCGGGGTGACGAACGCGGAGGAGATGCAGGCCTGCCCTTGAGCGGGGTGACGAACGCGGAGGAGATGCAGGCCTGCCCTTGACCGGGGTGACGAACGCGGAGGAGATGCAGGCCTGCCCTTGAGCGGGGTGACGAATGCGGAGGGGATGTTCCACAGTGGGGCTGTGGTCATGGTGGCGTTCAGGGCCGTGTCCAGGGATTTGGTCTGGGCTGCGTTCAGGGTTTTGTTCAGGGCTGTGTTCAGGGTGTTCCACACAATTTATCCAAAAACTCGGAATTCCTCAGTAGACCAGTCTAGGTCACCGGGAGTCTCACAGGGCTATCGCTTACACACATTTTAAAAATGGACACCGTTGTTTTTTAAGTGCAACCTATGGTTACTAACAATGGTGATAAGCACCTGATTCCTGAGCGGCCTTCATTCCCGGATGCTCCATCCGCACGGTGGGGTGCTGAAGCAGCTGGCCCAGCACAGGAGGTTATCCTGGCATGGAGATGCTTCCGCACCCCTGTCCGATCTTGTCCGCAGGGGAGGTCAAGTCTCATGTCTAACCCTCCTGGCCCCCCGTGTGTCTTTCAGCGGCGAGAGCGGCGCGGGAAAGACGGAGAGCACCAAGCTGATCCTGCGCTACCTCTCGGCCATGAGCCAGCGCTCGCTGGGGGCCAGGGCCAAGGCGGCCTCGTCGCACGTGGAGAAGGCGCTGCTCGAGAGCAGGTGGGTGTCGCCGTGGAGACGGTGCCCACGGCAACGAGGGGGACGCGTGCTTTTGCATTTTCAACTTGGCAGAAGTTCGGCTTGATCTCAGTGCCTGGAGTGACTGGCCACCTCCAAGCCAACCCCCCCCCCCACCGTATAATAAATTGAAACAAATTGCATGGTGGCTTTAACTTGCAGGTTGTTTAGCATACAGCTTGTGGAACCTTCTCCGCATCCGGTGTTTTCTTCGTGCGTTGCGCTCCTGTTCTCCTCCGTCCTGATGTCTCCCCCTCCTCCTCCTCCTCCTCCCACAGCCCCATCATGGAGGCCTTCGGGAATGCCAAGACCGTCTACAACAACAACTCCAGTCGCTTTGGGAAGTTCGTACAGCTGCACTTCTGCCAGAAGGGAAACATCCAGGGGGGCAAGATCGTGGACTGTATCCTGAAACCCGTCACTCTCACCCCCCCAGCCCCTCGCAATGTTAGGGGTAGTGTTGGGGTAGAGGGTCCCATTAGCAATACAGACCTGGGAAGTCTCAGACAGATGCAGTTCTAGACCCAATTTTTAAATTTTATTGCCTTTGCCTCCCCAAAACATATATTAACACTATTTAGCGATTTGTCCCATATTTTCATACAGATATCCCCCCCTTGCCAAACTTTATCTTGGTGTTTGATAGTTTGATAGAGTTTGTCACCTCGTATTTTACCAGGATTTGACCCTTAGGGGGACAAATCCCGGAATCACCCCTGGTTAGACGCACTGGAAATGGGCGGTTAGGGAAAGTGAATGACAGGTATTTATTCACTTCTTGCCCTAAAAACTGCAGCTAAAATACAGGCATCTGCTCTGGGAAGGAGCAAAACCCATTTATAAGTAGCAGCAACGTCAGGGACACCACTTAAAATCGCATCATGATCAAACGGTTCATGGAGAAGCTGCTTATCTCCTTAACTGAAGCTTCTTGCTGAAGATCTACTAGAAAAGGTAAGACGTGCAGGCCATAGTGTGCCAGCCATCTGCTCCGTCCTGCGGGGGCTCGCCATCTGCGGGCCGACCTGTGAGAGGTAGGGTACCCACCACTGCTGTGTTTGGACAGAACCGGGTGGTGAGGCAGAACCCAGGCGAGAGGAACTACCACGTATTCTACGCCCTGCTGGCGGGCACTGACGCGGAGCAGAAGGGTAAGAGACGATGGCGTGGGTGGGAGGATTACTTCAGCCCAAGGGTGTAGGGGTTCAGTACTGGGGGGGGGGTCACATCCTGCTGGGTGTGTCCGGAACCGTGCCTCCATGTAATACCTTACCACAAACGAAACTGTAAGTGGCCCCTCCCATAGTCATGTGACCTCACACACTCCACTGTGCACCACTGTAAATGGGGGGGGGGCGAGTCAACATTACAGTAACTACATTACTTTAACTTCAGACAAACACATTCAGGTCTCTTCATGCATTCAGTCCCCAGTTTATAACCGTTAAACACTGATCTTCTTGTATTCACTGTGTGTGGTTCTCTGCAGTTCGCTCTGTATGTAACTGTGAGTAACTGTGGAGTAGGGGGTGGGGTGTAGTCATTGAGTCGGGATGTGGATTTTGCTGAACATATGGAGCCTCAGCCAATCACAGCAAGCGAAGGACTCACAACATGACAGGAGCAAAACATTTTCAAAATAAAAGTCCCGAGGTCATTAAAAATTGTTTCACCATTGATACAATTTGATAGGGATGCTGTTTTTAAATACTGGGGGAAGTACATCCTCCCAGTGACCCCTGACCTTTTAAACACCTGTCACGTTCTGCTAGACCTGTGCAAAGAACGGATTTCATGAGCACCCATGACATGACCCACGATTTACCAGTTGGGCTGGTGAGTGGCTCAGCAGGCTAAGTCTCTGTGCCCGTGATCGGAAGGTTGTTGGTTCGAGCCCCGGCTTTGGTAGAACTGTCACGTGTCCGTGGGCCCTTCAGCAATGCCCTTAACCCTCAGCTCCTTGCGTGCCCCACGTTGGCCTCCCTTTCCCCCCCCCCCCCCCAAGCTATGGAGAGCAGGATGGGGTAGGCAAAGGGAATAATTCCAATGTACTTGAAGTCATGTTTCTGCAAATGGGAAATAAAGGATTTACGTGATCGCATGTCTGAGGATGGTTATGTACGAATTTCGCTATGCGGCTCGACCCCGTGTTTTTTCGCAGAGGCCTTCGGTCTCACACAGCCGGAAAGCCACCATTACCTGCGACAGTCGGGCTGCGTGGCGGACAAGACCATCAACGACAGGGACACCTTTCAGGAAATCCTGGTAAGGCCTCACTCCGCCCCCATTTCCCGCCTCCGCGCCCACACCTCCTCCCCCCTGTTTACCCCGTTATGGGTCCTCGCTGCCACGGCAGAGGAGCACAGAGACTCTGCGCCAGTGACACAGGTGACCGGCTGCGCCCCCTGTTTAAATCGGAGCTCCGCGGGGGGGTAGGAGAAGGCCTGGATTTAAGTGGCCCGGGTTGCTTTAGCCTGTCGCGCGCTCCATCTGCTTCTGCTCAAACCCACCTGTTTTCTGTAACCACCGCTGCGTATAATTACTGTTCCCATAATGCCTACGTGCCTCTTTTTGACACGCATAAGGTCCGCATGCCTGAGGAAGGATGGGCAGCTGGTCCTCCCGGGACCCCCAGAGCATTTAACTCTTCCCATACTCACCACCTCCATTTAGTGTCTTCAGGCCCTTTCTCTGCCTTTTAATATTCTGCATTAACCACCTTTGTACACGTTATTCCTTATAGGAGACCTATGCTGAGAAGGGGACTCTATGAAGATCAGTTCATTTTAAATCCATGCCGCTTTTTCCAGGGATTCCCTGTGAGGAAATAAATTTTGCAGGGTGGTCTGGCAACAGTACTAACACGTCCATCTCAGCGGATTTTGTCAATGGGACATGGGGGCGGGAGGCGGGGGGTCCCTTTCTGTTGATTTTGCCAATTTGGGGCCTGAAGCTAATTTCGAGGCTGGTTCAAATTGGTAATTTTACCGCCTGACTATGTGCGTGATCAGTAAGAAAAAAAAAAATGGTGAGGGGAGGGGGTGGTTCAGACCTATTACTTTATTTTACCATGTAGCTACATGCCTGATCTCCAGTTTATAGGGTAAGTTAACCCATTGAACTAGATCCACATCTAGTTCAGTGGGTTAACTTACTATGACAATCCACCACTTTGTCCCCTAAAAAAAATTTGCAAAAGTGTCTCTTGGCTGCCCCCTAGTGGCGAGCTACCTGACTGTGGCTCTCTGTGTGCAGAACTCCATGCGGGTGATGCACTTCAGCGAAGAGAACATCCACGAGATCCTGAGGCTCCTTGCCGGCGTGCTGCACACGGGGGACATCGAGTTTGCCACCGCGGGCGGGGCTCAGGTCACCTCCAAATCAGGTCAGCACACCCAGGAGGGCAAAAACAGGATGGAGACTTCCCAGCAGAGATCAGGCCTTTCTTATCATCCTACTCAGGATGTTTTTCTTCCTCTCAGAGTTAAGAAGCAAGCTAAATGTAGTAGTGGAGGTTTGGATCGAATTCTTGCAATTCAGTAAAAAAAATGCAATGCTGTAAAAATTGTATTGTTGTCCTCAGTAAACAAATTAAAATCAGAATGTGTGATCCTGCATGAGTGGTCCCATGTTGATGATTTGGCCTTGAGGTCCTTGTCAAGTGCTGATGATGTCAGCCTGGGGCGTCGTGTGCAATGCCTGTGATGTGAGCCTGGACACACTGTCCCATGCTGACCGTGTTCCTCTGCCCTGTGGTCCAGCGCTGAGCTGGGCCTCAGAGCTCCTAGGGCTGGACCCGATGCAGCTGGCTGAGGTGCTGACCCACAAGTCCATGATTTTACGGGGAGAGGAAATCACAACACCTCTCTCTGTGGAGCAGGTAAGAGATTGCTGGGTGAATCAGCAGGGGGGTGTTTGAAAGGGCTGAAGGGTCACAGAGAGGCACGTGGAAGGGACTCTTCTGGGCTGGAGAACATCTCTGATATGAATGTTTCTAGGCACTCCAAATAAGTCCGTTAATTTAATCAGTAGGATGTCTGAAGGGGTTTGCATGGCCTACTGATCCTCCAGTTAATCTTTCCATGTTCACGCCTATGAAGTGTGGAAGCACCTTGTTTTCTACGTTTCATCTTGATAATATACAACAAAATATGGCTGGCTGAATGAGCGTGACACCATTGCACCAGCTCTGCTCCTAGAAACCATCCAATCACAAAAGTGCACTGGTGGTGGTGATTGAATTGTCTGTCGCTGAATAGGGAGGTCCGACCTCTAATCCAACACAAACACATTCCACAGAGTCAGATGTCAGAACAACATATATAATTTTGCTGAACTGGATGCCCCTTCATGTAAGGAGGATCAGAAACCACACTTTTCATGTTACGTAGCATGTAATTAAAGCAATTGTTGGGGATAAAGAGTAACCAGTAGTGACTAACTGGTCCTAGTATGCCACAACTTCTGCTGGTTTCTAGTTACTGCATGCAAATGCACTGTATCACTGCAGCCTACTTAATTAAGGTATAGTTCAACAGATACTGATTATTGCATTACCTGGATCAGGAATGCATATGGTTTGGGGACTGGTCCACTGCAATCAACTTATATACTTACATATTTAGTGCAGTAACTCAAAAAGTATTTGACGGATCTATTTCAAACTTTACAGCCACATTGGATGGATGAATATTTGGAACTGCTCAAATTTTGAGATGGTTTACAGCAAAACTGAAACAGCTCTGCTTATTGGTAGCAAAAGGAAGACCAGCCTCTGGCGCAGATGTGGTGAACCTGATTGAATCGAGACAAGTCATTCAAAGTCGGGCTTTATAATAAAGATTTTTGGAGAGGTGTGGAGCGCGTGTGTGTGTGTGTGGGGGGTGGAGATTGTGTTTATGGGGTGTGGGAGGAGTAGAGATTAGATGGTGTGACGAGGAATGACGAGGCCGTCGACAGGATCTAGTTTAAAAACCCTAGCAGGTGATTCCGTGGTCCAGCAGGGGCGTCCGTGGCTGATTCACTGCCCAAAATCACTGTCCCTCCCCCTCAGGCTGTGGATTCCAGGGACTCCATGGCCATGGCTCTGTACTCCCAGTGCTGCACCTGGATCATCCGGAAACTCAACAGCCGGATACAGGGGAAGGACGACTTCAAGTCCATCGGCATCCTCGACATCTTCGGCTTCGAGAACTTTGAGGTGACAATGACCACCCGTTTTCTCCTCCATCAGTCTTCTGATGCTCGATAATCGGAGTCCCACTACCAGTGATTAACATGTTTCATTAAATACGAATACCTCTATTTTCTATCCCTCTGCACTTTGCAAATTAAGTCACTTGCCGGGTTATTAATGCCAAATCCTGACTGATAGGGAAAGTGAGGATAATTGTTTTTCTTCCTCATGAACAAAAAATAATGCATCCCTTCCTGCAGGTCAACCGCTTCGAGCAGTTCAACATCAACTATGCAAATGAGAAGCTACAGGAATATTTCAACAAGCACATTTTCTCCTTGGAACAACTGGAATACAACAAGTGAGCTTAACCGCGGGGGGAGGGAGCCACGTTCTTTGCACGGTCCTCACAACGTGAATAGCAGCTTAGCTGGAGGGGAAATAAAGCAGGAAGGCAGGGAGGATGGATAAATTAAAAATGAGGAATCTGGGAGAGACTCGCTCTTATCTCATTAGTTACAGTGACTCCCCTGTTCAGAATGACAGGTTGACATGGAACCCCCCGCATGCAAATAAGCTGCCCCACGTTAATCTCATTCCGGAGCCTTTTTTTTCCTCTAAAGAACGCAGCTTCAGATTATAATTGAAGGATTTATTGTAATTAGGTGAAATAAAAGAGAAAACATTGTTACATTATCTTGGCACGTCATTTTTCAGAACAAATTAGTCTAGCTGCAGGGGTGTCCTCCCGGGAGTTGATGTAGATCTTAGATGTTGCATTTTTTATGCGATAATATTCCCTCTGTCAAATTTTCTGTTGGGGGTGGGGGGGTGACATGACATTTAAATCCCGGCTGCCTGAGGTGTCACGGGCAACTGCCAGCCCCCGTGGAGGACATGGTTTATTCCAGCCTTCCTACCCGCAGGAAGCCCCTTTTACCCCCGAGCTGCCGATGTGTCATGCGGTGAATGAGGTATACCCCGCGATGAAGGGCGAACGTGCCCAGCGAACGTGCCCAGCGTTAGCACTACGACTTAAATAACCGCGCGAATGTCAGTTTCGGTTTCCATGGCGAAGCTCCGCCTGTCTCGTACCTGACAGCTCCTCCACGTCAACGTGGCAGCGGTGCCGGTGAAGGCATCTGTACGGGTTCATTAGGCGTTTTTCTACACTCCGCGCCGTAGACACGACATACACCAGGTCCAGCCATCTCTTCAGTGGCGCCCCTCAGTGCTACTGATTGGCGTATCAGGTGCTTTTAGAGACTGCAGGTAGGGGGCGCTGTTGTGGTTTAGGCTTCGTCTGTCAGTGGTAACTTTGTGTGTCCTTCAAGGGAGGGCCTGGTTTGGGAGGACATCGACTGGATGGACAATGGCGAGTGCCTGGACCTCATCGAGAAGGTAAACCATCTGTGATCGCAGCCAACCCCCCCCCCCGCCCCCAC
>JAODLC010000085.1:1627431-1668307 GCA_026781145.1 Hippopotamyrus pictus | reverse complement strand
CCCCCCCCCCCCCCTCCCCCAGCAGGATGCGGTCTCCCACCTACTCCCTGTCTGCCCATTACCGTCCTGCTTCTTTAGTGACATCAAGGTGAAGGCACAGACTTGATACTTCACAGGTACTGATTATTTAATGGTTTCCTTAAAGTAAACTTACACACAGCTAATTTCGTTTTGCACATTTCAAGACTCAGGAAGAAAAACAAACTAACGTACACGGGCATGGAAGATGCCCCCATCTGAGCTGCAGACTCTGTCACGTTTAAAATGACAAGAGGCGCTGTACATGTCTTATTGCGGGGCAAACCATCGCGCGCGAGGATGACATATGGCAAAGTAGAAAATATAATGAATAAATAACATGGACAATTTATTTCATAATATATTTCAAAACAGTGTCTCTAAAAACAAGTTTATTTGATGTAAAAGAAGTGTCATATAAGGCAGAACTTCACTAAGTGAAAGAAAGAGAAGATGTCTCGCTGGACTCGAGTATATGATATATATATTTTTTAACGACAGGTGATGACTTTACTGGACACTTCCGCATAATCGCCACTGAAACACACACAGGAAAATGCTACCGGATTCCCTCCTTAAGAAAAGTCTACAAGAGACGGTGCAGGAGACACAAAAAGAAGCCTGAAAATAAATAAAAAGAAGGATTAGTGACCTGCCGTTAATTATAATAAAATGGTAAATAAAACGCTTTTTTTGTAGTTCTGTCCTGTGGCACTCCGCTATCAGATTACGTTACATCAATGACACCAATGTTTGACGACTATTCTCCTGTTTCGGATTACCTTAATCCTTTCAACCGCCATTCTAATACTCTCCCTTCAGCGGTTAACCCTTGTTGCACCCAAACAGGAACTTGTTCCGAAGCTACAGAAGAGTTCACCCACAGGTGAAGTGAGACTGTCCACACCTGTCCCGCCCACTTCATTCTAGGATACGCTTCCCGATTCGCTCGTAACCCAGCAGTGAGATGTTTACCGGTTAATTTATTCCAGCAAATGTCCTACGGTACCCGGGAGGAAATGTGAGAGAAGTGAAAGTTCGACCCTTTCAAAGAGAAAAGGAATTCATCCCCCCGAAAGGAAGCCATAACTTCAGAGACTGTGAGGTCATTTCCTTTTAACAGAAAAATGTGCAGTCTTGTGTCTAGCTTAGTGTGTGTCAAAGACTGGGACTATATGAGGTTTTTCATCTGAATGCTGTACAAAAGCAGGAAGAGAATTGGCCTATTACTGTCTTTTAGGCCAGCAATCTGAAAGAGCTTTTTTGCGTCATTACCTAGAATGTGAAAAGGTGACCTGTTCAGTTGTGTGAACAACTTGAACCTGTAAAATGAGCAGGTTACATTAGACCTGGTTATTTTACAGAAATGGAAGTTTTATAAAAGTACATGAAGAACCCTGCAGATTTGCTGAATTCAGAGAGAAGATAGAAGTCAGTCTGACTTGCATTTAGGCGATATACTTAACATCCAAACTCTAACCCATCGTCCAGGCTGTTTTTCAGATCAGTCCCAGCTGACTATACCATCTCTTAATTAACAGATTAATTGAACCGCACAGTTTAAACCACCTTAAACTGAACACATTTTTCCATTGAGTTAATCCAAATTTTTATTTGTAGAGAATTTCTGTAATGGTGAGAGTAACACAAGTAAAAAGGACCCTTTCATTCAAATTAAATGTCATTCAAAACACCACTTGCGAAAGTCGATATAAACGCTCATTTGATTCTGGTTAATAAATCCTTTAGCTTAATGATGATTAAAAATGGATTAATAGGATTCACGAATGCTGTAGTATTTGCAATTTTATGTTTTCAAAATTTCTTACACATATCTGCTTAATATATATATGTGTGTGTGTGTGTGTGTATATGTGTATATATGTATAAATATATATATTTGTATGTGTGTGTATGAATAAAACTATATATATATATATATATATATATATATGTGTGTGTGTGTGTGTATATGTATATATTTTTATATATATATGTATGTGTGAATGTGTGTGTGTGTATACATATATATATGACTTTACCTAAAGTACATTTCAAAATTTCACCCAATTACGTAGCTAGATATTTTATTGGAGCAACATCAAGTTAAATGACATTTCCGAAAGTGTAACGATAGGATCCCCTGTGTATTTTAATCATAACGTTTAAGTAGCCCTGCTGACTGTTAACATGGACCAATGGTTGCAAAGGATCACTGTGCCCAATCGCACGTGTCTCCGCCTCTCTGCGGGTCTTTGGGTACAGACCGTCTCATTAACCTACAGAGGTCCCTTGCTCTAATACTCATGTGATGTGAATCAAAGCCAGAAAAAAGCATACAATGTTACATTATTACCAGTGCTACAAGTTCAAATATTACTTTATCCACAGAACGGTTCTACGAAATACCACAGCAAGGAGCATTTCCGTCAAATTCTACGTAGGACATAATACACTCATTAAAAACTAAGCAGTTCAGTTGAGGTCTGTACAATCGAAAAGGGGATAAAATATAGATTAATATACTAAAAGACAAGAAGTCTAGTTCGGTAAGGATCTTACGCAATGCATCGCTTTCATAAATTAATAAGGTGCAGGTGGCGTTTTGGGATGCAACAGAGGGACGCCGACGTGAAAACTGAGATACTGAGGTGGTTCTGTCATCGTCTTCATGATACCAGCTGGGTACGGAAAAGCCCGGGCTACAGAGAGCTCAGCCATAAGAGCAGCTTTCCCTAATTAACTTGTGAAAAGGGACCGCAGAAGATAATTTGGTGATTCGTAGGGACCAAAACCACCCGAGATCCAACTGTCTATTCCCAAGGTCGGTGAGAACAGAGATGATTCGGTCCTGATGCTGAACTGGGGGGGGGGGGGGTGGGGTTGGTTGTCCGAGTGACGAGCAACTGATTGTCGTTTCGTTCGAACAGAATGGCTTGTTATCAGGGTTAGGTACTGTCTCTGCCGGTGGCATCCAGGAGTGTGTGTGTGTGTGTGTGTGTGTATAGAGGCACAGCAACAGCACAGGGAGGGCAGACAATGGTGTGTGTGTGTGTGTGTGTGTGTATATATATATATATATATATATATATATATATACACGCACATGTGTGTGTGTATGTCAAAAATCCACCACCAATGCCAAGGGTTTGATCCGAAGGGTTGCTGGGACATTAGGGCGCACACACACACACACTTACAGACACAGACACACACTTACACACAGCCCTTAGGTCACACCTGTGACACAGCTGTCCACTTTACGCTACTAATACCAGGGCAGAAGCAGACAGACGCAACATGACAGGTTGATAATAGCAGGTGACAAAGTCATGATCGCCTCCAGAAACACTCCCAGCTACAATCAAGTACAGACCAAAGCTGTCCCATCTGGCCAGAAGATTACTCCCTGTGGGCGAGAGTCAGCACGGTTTAGCTCTAAAAGGTAGATATGAAGCAGGGCCATCCTCTCCTGGCGGTGCGGGGCCTGTAGGACCCCACCCCCACCCTACCACCAGGCTTTCTCCACCGGGCCCCACGCTCACTGGCGCCTCAGAAGGGACGACAAGAAGGACTTGCTGGGGGTGCCAGGAGTCTCTGCAGTCTCCAGCTCGCTCTCTAGCTGCTCCAGCTCCGACTGGTCCAACAGCTCGAAGTCCTCGGCCTCGCTGTCCGAGTCTTCCACCGAGTCCAGCGGGGGCCGGGGCCGGGCCGCGGGCGCCCCCGCCAACCCCGCCACCCCCTCCAGCCGCTCCTGGATGGCCGCGGTGATGGTGGCGGCGATCACGTCTCCCGCCATGCGGTTCACCAGCTCCAGTGCCGTCTGAGACGGCTCGCCCGACGGGTTTGGAAGGCCGATGCTGAGCTCCTCTTCGTCGCCGTTGGTCCCCACGCCGTTGTCTAGCGACGGGAACTCTGGGAGTCCTCCCGTGAAGACCTCGTCGACATCACTACGTCTGTCCAAGTCTACAGCCCGTTGGAGACACAGAACAAAAGTCTTTGCCCTTCTATTAAACTATATATAATATTTAAATTATACCTAAAGCATATAGTTGGCCACTGTTTAAATCTTAAAGGGGCCCTATTATGCTTCTGCAGTTTCTCCCTTTCCTTTAGCGTGTTATATAGCTTTATGAAACGCCTTGATGGAATGCCAGCCCTTACTTCTGTGACATGGTGAGGTCACCTCATAACACAACATAACTGCGGTGGAACGTGTAGGGTGAGCTGACCAATCGGGCGAGCTGGCCAATCGGGCGAGCTGGCCAATCAGAGCACATTGGGCTCATTGGGGGGTCGTGCTTAAAGTTCTAACAGAGCGTTTAATACCGGGGGTGAATAGAGATGTACTGTATGATACAAACAATTGTAAATCTATTCTAGTAGATCCCCCAAATAACATTAACAGTGAAAATGAGCGTTATATGATTCCTACAAGGCTCTGTGGGCTTAGTCTAGAGACCTGATCTGTCCAAGGGTCTTATATTATTGAAATCTCTCTCGGTGATCGCAGTACTGCGAAGGTTTTGGGAAATTCAGCCATAGACTAGGACTGTGGTGATATTTGGAATCGTGGTGGTCACACCTGGCATGTAATTCCAGCACCCCATTCAGTTTGGTGAAGTACGGTGGGCAGAGCAAGCGGGAGCATGGTTGTTAAAACATCTGAGATAAATAAAATCCTTCAGGGGGATGTTTAGATTCATCGGGACTTCAACGCCCCAGGCTTGTGACACCTCTGCATATAGTACAATGAAACATCACGCCGCTGATATGATAGATACTAACACAGCCAAAAATACAAAAAAAAAAAGGTGTTGGGAATGACCTTCTGAATTTTCCGTCTGAGGGGTGTGTCCCTCTGAGAGGTTGAAGGTGCCATTATCTGTCCACGTCACCTCGGAGACCTCCGTGTCTGACACTGACATCTCCTTGCAAATGGTTGAATCCAGCTGGGGGGGAATCGGGGGGGGGGGGAATCGAAAACGAGATCACGCATGCAACTTTGGAACGGGGAATGAAATGTTTATTTTAAAGGTAGTGTTAATAAATGAGACGGGAAGGAACCTTGGGGAAGAGTGCCGAGTCATCGGCCTCGCTGATTTCATCCCGTCTCCGAAGCATCCGCTTCTCTGAAATCCCCAAAAGACCCGCAGTCAGGAACAGAGGCGGCTACGCGGGGGAGGGGGGTTGGGTGAAGAAGCGTCCCTCACCGTGATTTTCCCTGATCCTCCGCAGGAAGTCGGCCACCCCGAAGTCCAGTTTCTGCAGAACTGGCTCCATCCACAGCCCGAATTCGTGTGACGAGAGGAGGGGCCACAAGAAGATGCCCGACACTGGGAGAGAAACCACAGATGAGGGGGGGTGGGGTGGAGTTGACACCTATTTAACGTCACTCCCGCCCCCCTCCCCGCGACATGGCGTCCCTCACTTACCTCCGACGTACAAAAGGATGACCCCAGGAATATACCGGCCCAGTATCGCCAAGAACGTGCACAGGCTGCAGACGAGCAGGCAAAACTGAAAGAAAGAATGGCTCGAGTTGCAGGGACCTCCGAGGGCGAGAACATTACCCACCATTACCCTAAACCAACATCTCCGACGTAAAACTTACTCACTTTGCCGTTCCGAGATAAAACAACCAAGCACCAATCTTAAAGTTCACTCTTCCTAATAAAATTACTGGACCTACTCTGCGACTGGTTTGTACTTCACTCATACAACAGGGATTATGACATGTGGAGTTGACCATTTGCCGTGTTTATAAACCATCATCTATGAAAATTTAAATCCCTCAGGACATGCTACAACCTCTTTTGTTGTGATGGCTAAATGGCAATCAGGTTGGACTGGTTCAGTCACGAAAACGCCCAAAATGACTCCTCGGAAGCCGCTTATCCTCGATTGCTGGAAGGAAGTCACCCGTGTCCCACTCATTTCCCCGCACGTTTGTCTGAGCCTCACCTTTCCAGGATTCTGCTGCTTGAAGGAGGACAGCTCCTGCAGGAACAGCTTGAAGCTCACCCAGGAGTCGGTGAGCTGGCTGACCCCTGCCCTGGTCTCCGGGCCTGAATCAATGACCTCCCAGCTGGACGTTGAGGGAGAGAGAGCTGGGTGAGTATCATGACTGCTTTGAAAAAGCCGGAGCTACAGAGAGAGCTTCACCGTGTCCCAAAATCCCATACACGGTGACGGCAAGGTGCCCCTCTACCAGTGTTTTTTGCATTATCATCCAGACAACAAACAAAAATTCATTTTTAACACTTTACGTGTTCAACAATAGGACCAGAAGCCACAGACATGAGGTAAATCAGTTAGAATACCCATAATCCACTGCTTCTTTTTTAAGAACCAGCCTCTAGACAACAGGACCCATGCCTGCAGCCATAAAGTTGGCACTAGGGGTCCACATCGCTTATGTTCTTCCCGCTAGTCCCAAATGGGGGGGCAGCACATGCTCTCCATGCTCACAGACTTCATGTGAGATTTTTGCGGCCTTGCCGGCTGCTGGGATGGATGTGCGATGCGCCAACCGAAGAACAACAAAGCAAGAGACGACTGATTTGCCAGGTGATGTGACACCGTGGTGTTGGGCCACAACCCACAGCTACTCAGATTAATCAAGGTTGGACTAGCTGAGATCACACAGTTGCCTTCTGGTGCTGTAACTATTGCCGTTCTGGTTACGCGGAGGACAAAAATTTCGACGGAGCTAAATATATACAAGACCCTGCTTTCATCTGTGTCATCAATGGAAGAATAACAATGGCTAAATTTAACATGGGCAGAGAGCTGCAGCAGCTGTCACCAGTCACTAGCGGCATGAAAATGCACCCCTTCTCTCGAGCGATCTGGTTGCAGCCAAACACAAGATGGTTCCCGCCATTTTGCCCCATGGCGTTTTCTTGGGCGGGACTGGGCGGCGGCACACTGACGGCCTGGAATGAAGCCGACTATCCCCATCATTGTTTGACGGCCAAATTAAAAACACAAAACTGAAAGCGGCGAGACCTTTCCCAGGTGCTGTCGTCATTCCCATCAGCCTTTGCTGTTTGGATAATGAGACAAAAAAAAAAAAAAACTCCCGTCTCATGATTAAATTATAAGCTCACTATGGTCAGTAATTACAAAGTTCACTCATGCCAGCCAACCATACCGAAACTAAAGCCATTGAATGAAGGGTACATATTGTATCTTACAGTGTGACGGTTGTGCAAAGCCACTCTGATGACATTGGGACAGAGAAAATGACACAAGAATGGCATGAAGGTACAGGGAGTTTGTTCGGTTATGGGAGCAGAGGTTTAACACAAGGGCACTGAGAAACTAAAATGAAAGAACAAGACCCAAAGGCTACGATGGGCTATGGCTTGGGCAACGAGGACCAGGAGAACTGACTAGAACCCAGTCCAAGATGACTGGCAATCAAGTACAGGTGAAGTGGTTGAATATGCTCCCATTACGAGGCACATTATGGTTTATGGGAAATCTAGGACTAACGCTAGTAAAGTTCTCCCACAGCGAGGCGAGGCTGGCTGATGAATTTGCTTTTAGAACGGGGATGGAGTGATCGTTCCATCCGTTTAAGACACTCAGATCTTCTGCAAATGTGAGTGTCACTAGGCAGGTCACACGTATGCCACGCTTGCTATGCCCACCATACGGGTCAGACTAAATGGAGCGCTGGAAACAAAATGCCGGGCGTGACCGCGGCAATGCCGATAACTGCTTCACACCTTAACACACAGGACGGACCAGACAGGGAGTGGGGGACTTTCTGGAAAGATAAGAACGGCGTTCCAAAAGGTTTCTGGTGTTTAATTGATGGCTCCAGGTTCCCGGAACTCACCACGCTGTAATTATCTGCTCTTCAGAAAATCACGCTGGCCTTCAAGGCCTCAAACCTCGGAATGTCTTCTAGCAATGTCCCGTTGTCAGACCCCTGAGGTCTATTAACGGGACTTTTCACAAGTGGCGCCCTTTCGTTTTCCATGCCCCCGCCCCCCCTCAACAGCTGTCTGACAAACAGCTGCTCCGTCACGAGAATTAGCCTCCTGCATCCCCCCACAGCCTCGTCATTTAAAAAATACATCCGACCACATGACAGTATGTTTAGCGTCTATTTCCATGGCAACGTTTATCCAGCCAGTCATGGAGACCCAACCAGCCGCTCGCTAAGCCCAACACACCGTCTACAGACCCAATTTCCAATTTTCTGTCCCAACCTTAAATAGCAGTCTGGTTCATTCTGGCCATCACAATAAACCACTAATCTAACAGACTGGGATACATCTGATTCCCAATACAGATAGCTGGCCAATGGGTTAAAAATAGACTGTTGAAAGCAGGCATCCTGAAATGTGTGTTTCCCGACACGAAACCAAACAGACTGTTCATATAAACCTTGAAACTGGAATGCTTCTGGCCATGCCGGCGTCCCCTTGTGCGTAACATGGCCGTGAGAGTAAACGGGAGCCGTGCATCTAGCATCCAAAGGCGACAGCACATCGGTAACGTGACTAGCGGAGCCGGCCGCCAAGCCCTTAGTGCTACCTCACTGCAGTTTTGAAGACGCCTTCTTTGGAGCCCTCGAGCCAGAAGCCGAGCTGGCAGACCAGGCCAATTATGCATCATAGGCGTTAGTGAGACGGCTGACAGTATGCAAGTACACTACACAACAATGAAGAATGGAGAAAGAGGTGGGCATGCCTTAGGGACTAATTACATCGAGATAAGGGGCTTCCACAGGAAATCCGTATCACCACAGCATCTCTGTAGCACCCACAAATATCCCACGGGATTCTGTGATTTCTTCAAGTCAGACAAAATAAAAAACAGGACAGACTTCATCATACTTCTCAAAAAAAAAAAAACACCACAAACACAAAATGGCAAAGAGGAGCATGTAGAAGCTCTGCTTCGCCAGATCCGGCCGTCAGATTCAGCATATACAAGCCTCCCTTTCTGGATGAATACATGATTCCCATGCAGAATCACATACAAACAGATATACGGTTACCTAAACCCCGATCCATTGTCTTCCGAGGACATCTCAAGGGCTTTTTCGGCGCTGACAAGGACCCTCAGAATACGAGCAACACTTTGTGTCCGATCTGAGCAGAGATGGTGAGTAAGTTCCGAAGACCAAAGACTCTCTGGTCTTGGCCAAAAGCTAAGTCCTGGTTTCCTGCGGGGGCCGGATTCTAAGCGACCCTAAGAGAAACCAGCTTCTGTTTATCTTCAATGGGGACCTGGCTCGGCAATTTCAACTGCTGGCGTCTATAAATAAATGGGTCACACCGCATTCCAGAAACGGCGACGCATCATGAGGGGCCGAGACCAACAGACACCCCCCCCCCCCCCGGTCGGCTGTAGTACCTCTCAGGGGAGGGGGGACAACAAGAGGGTTGAGAAGAGGGAGTGCGACCATAGGTGCCTCTACGAAAAGTAAAAGATTTTCATCGTCACCAAAAGGGAAGAGCTGCTTTGCAGTCATGGTTGACACGAGATCCCAAAAATCAAAAGTCATGACATTGTCTTCATTGTAGCGAATCGTTCTCTAGTTTCTTGGTACATCATGTCGTGCATCCTGACAAGAAATCCCGCCTTATCCGAATCCTTCTACTGTACACACCGAGTACAGTACTGCCCCAGATTTAACCAGGACCCATTAGAATTACACATAAGCAACTAATCACTGACAAAATAAAACCAAACACTGACAGGACCACTTTCTGCACATCATATTCGAGGAACCTCTTTTCATTAAAAATATGAATGACTCAGAGGGTATTTAGCAGTCTCAAAGAGAGCCCATACTACTCACACTGCAAGCATCCAAATATTCCATGTGACATCAAGTCCAAAAACAATCACACAAAACAAAGCATGACAGGAACCTGACTACTGGAATCAAAACAATATTGTCTGTTTCAGATTTTCATAATGGCATCTGTGTCTATGTACACCTGCATACGACTAGTTTCTAGACATTCAAGTAATGCGACGTTTTTGTTACAAATTAAATGAGGCGGCAATTACTTATTCAGCCAATGTCAAAACTGACACGTTGCACATTACTACCCTTATTAAATTAAAGTCATAAAACAGTGTTAGTATTACAATAGTAAACCTATGTGTCCTCCTTTTGACCAATGACAAGCTCCAATCTTAGACACATCCCCCAACCTGTTAGTCTCCAGCCTAATGATTGGTTGCCTCCACAGGCTTGGCGAACAGTGCTAGCTGTTTACTCTCAGACTGGCTGAGGTTGGGTGCCGCAGGCCAAAGCGCTGATCCTGGATCAGCCGTGAGGGGCGAAAACTATCCTGGGTTGGGTAAACGGCTATGTCATCCCCTGCTAGGCGTGAGGAGAATGAAAATACAGACAGCATTGGGCACGGTGTTTCACAACAGTCAAGAGGAGTGCCAGTAGCCATCTGTGGGTGGAACAAACAGCACACGCTCACTGGCACATTTTCTTCCTTACAGAAAATACAAAAACATGGATTATCAGGAATATGTGAGGCAAATACATTACATCAATACACCCCCTACAACCAGCCTCAGTTTATCTAATCTCAGCTCATTTGTATTGAAATATTAACTCAAATCTGAAGTGAGAAAATTAATTAAATATGAGCTGGGACAAATCTCCTCAAGTCACTGGATTAAAAGCTGTTTTAATGTACCAACCACCTACACTCTTGATAAATCAACATTCATTGATTCCGAGAAGCTGAGATGCGTGAGGAGAAACCTTCCCTGGTACGGTTACCAGTATTCACCCTCGATTCCCTGAATGGCTACCGTATAGCATGCTTATTTTGGGACCAGGGAGCTTTTGACGAGTTCTGTTGGCGCATTCTGGGCTTCACGTGCTCGGGGGGGGTGTCCCTCTGAAGACAGTGTGGGTTTCACTTCTGGCCGGGGACCGGCGCGAGGCGGCTTTCTCGGGAGCCGTGTGACGGGGGGCGGTGACGGGAGCGCTGACGGGGGCGAGGGTAAACGCTGGAACGTGAGACGCATAGACGGGGGCTCCAAGAAGCCCCCCCGAGCACCAGTAATGAGCCCCCTGCCACGGCTATATGTTATCAGCTATCTGTAACGCACTGGGCTGAGAGGGATATCGTAAACACGGACACCGTTAGACGCTAACTTTCTGGCCCTATAAACAGAGCTGCCATTGGATAAAGGGCAGGAACACGGCTTAGCGTGAAAGACTACCGACCCAGAGGGTTAAGCAACCCTGCGCTGTCATTGGGCAAGCTAAGCTCCTATTGGATGAAGGCACAAAACAAGGCTTAGCATGAAAACCTGGAGATCCAGGGAGTTGAGCAACCCTGCGCTGTCACTGGGGGACGGGGGGGGAGGAAGTACATTTGTTATTGTGTTGTGCAAACACTACCACACTGTACAGAAGTGTGAAGTAACCAATCAGAGTACTGGCCCCGCCCATCAGTGTCCATGTGACCAGTCAGGATAAGGTAATATTTCTCTAATGGCAGGAGCACCATGTGCTGGGAAGCCCAACTGCCTTGAACAACAGGCTGGTTGCTGCTGGGACACTGTGGTGGAAAAGACTGACCGTAACTTCTTGTTATAAAGAAAGGAAAAAGTTTGTGGGCTTTTGTAAAAACAGTGAGGGGGATTGAGTTTGGTCACAAAGGGGGCGATGTAATACAAATAGAACATTCTTAATTATAGTTCCGATATTACTTCAGACCCGCAAACAAACTTTTTACCTCCGACACAGATTCACAGAACATAAGCCTCTCTGTGTTACACCAGCACACAGCGGGATCTGCACCCATACAGCCCGTTACAGACCATAAGATCTCGTTCACACTCTACCTGGTCGACGTCTAGAAGTGTAAAGGTACACAAAGACGCTTATCCTCCGGTTTGGCATGTACATCCCCTTAACAGATATTGACTTTTATAAGGACTGAGCAAATACTGTCAAACGCAGCTGTGTAAACAGGCAAACCTATTTGAGCTGAGCCAGCTGAGACTGTACACTGTAGGAAACCGCAGAGTGAACAGTACAGCATTATAGTGTGTATATATGCATTAACAGCTAAAACGTATAGTATAGAGCTTTAGTAGTGGGAAGATACTGATAAACCAGGACAATTTTTTAAAATCTTTCTTTCTATATCCCTTAAAAAATATGCTAAACATATACTCCCAATTATAAATATTAAAACATAAAAGTATTACTGAAAGCTCAAGAGTTGACCTGAAGTTAACACACCACAGAAGAGTTAATATGTAGAGTATCAGGTACGTAAGTGGACAATGTACAGCATCGTGCTAATGTAGCTATAGGCTACAGTGTGGAGGACAGCGTTATGCAGAGGTTCTCAAACAGGGGGCGCAAAACGATTGGGAGGGATTTTCAGAATATGCCAAAAAAAAAAAAAGAAGCAGCACCGCCCCTCACTCGACAAATGTCATCGTTAGCAATACGTAGGCAAATTTTATCACTCAGCTCAGCGGAAATTATCGTGGGGGAGCGCTCCCCCGCAGGGCGAATTTTATCATATCGAAGGAGGTCGGGGATTTGACCAAAGAATCAATGAATGAACGACACAAAGCCAAGGTCACAGATCGCGGGGGTGGGGGGGGGGGGGGTTGCTGATTAGGGCGTCCCCCTTAGTAGTATACTTGACCGATCAGTCTATCAGTGTATCGGTCAGCAGTGACAAGCGGATACAGGCAGAGTCAGGATAAGGAGACATATCCATATCCCAGACTTAGGAAGTATCCGCAGAGGGATTGTAAGCACGATATTTGCTTCCCTCTGCTGAGGGCATCACGTAGGCCGTCACCAAAAGCGACCCGGAATGAGATCCGCCGCGCCACCCCCCCCACCACACACACACAGAGCCGAACCCCCGAGAGCCTCCTTGGCAGGCAATCCGAAGCACAGACCCCTGGACGGGTAGCCTGATGGACGGGGACAGGTGACGGCAGAGCGCCTCACCGCAGACAAAGGGGTGACAGTCAGGATGACATCCCAGCTCAGGCCTGTCACTTATGTTCATACGTATAACAAGGATGAATAAGTCGATATATATAATATTATATATATATATTATATATTATATTATATATATAAATACACTGTCCGCTCATCTGTAAATATGGCTGTGCTTGCTTTCATTTCGCTTTAAGACCCCGATTCTGGACCCAGCCTGCCGCTGCAGCCCCTCCGTGACCATTATCTATCCCCCCACCCTCCCCGACGTCATTTTCGTCCCCCGCCTCTCGCGAGCCGGGTTCCTCGCTCCTTCGGGTCACTGCGGGAGCCTCCCGTTCTCACGCCTGCGCACGCGCACATTAATTATATCAGGCATTACTAACCAAGCTTAACGAACTAACCAATAAGAGCAGATAGTGATACATATTAATCGGCAGCAACGGCATATTAAATTTCATACTAGTGGGACACAACTTAAAAATTTTAATACAAAGGTCTATTTATTGGGGGGATGAATTAAGCTAAATTAAATATTGGGGGATACATGCCCCCCTCTTATTACTAGACATAAAATGCATAAAAGCAAAACCTTAAAAAGTTTAATGACTTTTTTTATGCTAAATTCAATTCAAGGCTTTCAGTTAAGTACATCGCCAAAATTAACAATAGGTGGGACTTGATGGGCTATAAAACTAAATGATGGAAGAAGACAGTAATATATCATGTAAGAGTGATATTTTTATATTGTCATGCAGATCTCATTGTTGTTCCTCAGGCACGTAACAATGATCTGTCTTCTTTTTTTTCTCCAAATTTATGTACCTGATCGTATTCCAGACTAACTGATTTAATTCTTGAGAATCTTTTTAAAACGGGGAGATAAAGTCATGCGGGGCGCCAGGACAAAAGCAGGTCATCTTTTGCCCACGGGACTTTCTGCCCTGCGTGTTAAATGCCCCGTTCTGTCAACGTGTCAGTAACAAACAGACAGAGCAAGGAGAACATGAAGAAGGCCAGACACACAAGACTGAGCTTCTAATCCAGATAGTCCCTAAAGCAATCACACAATAGAGCAATTAAGCACGACAGGGCTCAAAACTCACAGGAGAGGGGAAGAGAGCGTGGAACTGCTGGTTCATATCAAAGATGGATGGGGGACGGGGCAGGGGTCAAGGAGGGGCGGCTCAAACTGGTTTGATGACACTTGGTTTTTAGGGAGAAGTGTTCATCCTTCAGCAAGATTGGAGGGGACAAGCAGAGCCTACCCAGCAGAATCAGCAGCCTGGAAAAACACAGCAACAGCCACAGCAGGGGCTCGATGAGGCGCGGCCCCAATGCATGCTGGGTACGGGTCTCTGCCAGTGGACTTCTGGCCCTCTCTGCGATCTTCCTTTTCGGCGTGGGCGGTAAATGCCCAAATACCCTCAGTAGTCTCCTTTACGAGGCAGAAAAATCCTGGCTGATCGTACCACTTTGCCGGAGAGTAATTATGCTTCAACTTCAACATAAAAAGATGAACTTGTCTCGACTCAACAAATAAAGTTAAACAGAGTTTTCGTTGGAATGTAGCAAGGAAGCCTGAAAGTCCTCACTGATGAGAAGAGACCACTGCAACTTTACGTTGAGTTAAGAACCTACGCCTGTCAAGCGGAATGCTGTGAAATGAGAGTCTGATTCCAGCTGTTATGTCAGAGGGAAGTGCAGGATCTCCTGCAGGAGAAGGGGGGAAACAGACGCGGAAGGCCGAAGACGGAACGAGGCCGAGCCGCTGGGCATGATCGATCTGCCGGCGTCTATTTAAACACCAACATGGATGCTACTGACGGGCGTTAGAGTCATCTGCAAACCCTGCAGTCTATTTACAAGGTAATCGAACTGTTACATACATGTAAATATGTATAAGTGTGTGCAGACTCGTCTCGAAGGCATTAAACTAGCAGGACCTCCTCAGTGGGGGGGTGGGGGTGGGGGCAGGCATTAAACTAGCAGGACCTCCTCAGCGGTTCTCTGCACATCCGGCACTGGTTGCCACTTTTGTCAGGTTCCACCCGGAATGGAACATTAACTTAGAACAGCCATGCCCCCCCCCCCAACTGCAATGGCCTACAATGACTTCATTAGCAAAATAAAATGCTAAGATCACGTACCTTTCAGTCATACTGCGCCATAAAGTGGCCCCTGTGCAAAGAAACAGGAGATATCAAATTAACACGGCTGCAATATATCCCAGTGAATGCACAAGATTCTCTTTTGGAAGCAACACACTGCCTCGTTAAACACTGTGGATCATAGAAGATGAGAAGTACAAATGAGCAGGGGTGTGTACAGGGGCGGGGCTACAGGGGTAGTAGCCCCAGCTGGAAGCTGATTGGCCTATGGAGTACCAATCCCCAACACTCACCTATTGAAAACATATCATTGGCTACTAATAAGGCCCGCCCCTCTGTATGAATGATGGCCCTTCTACAAATCCTAGAATTACCATTGGATTGGAGAGCGATGTATACCAGATATATACCAGATATATACCAGCTCTCCCCCCTCCCCCGTCTAACTTAGCCAAGCCGCTGCATGCAGACATAAGCTCAAGCTTGGCTTGAAGTGGCCATCTGAAGGGGCAATGGGGTCAGGATGGTGTTAAATGGTGCAGGGAGAACTGCCAAAGTGTTTCCCAGATAACAGAAATTCAGTGGGTGGGTGACAAAGCCATTAGAGAGGCACTGGAGAGCATTGGAGAGCATGATATACATTACTGTAAAGGGCTTTAGAAGGAGCCTCACTGCGAGAGTAAACAATACTCACTGGATGACCTCGTGTGTCTGGAATGTAGCGCGGCAGCACGTGAATGGGATGGATGTTTTGCATACCTCTTTTTCTGGCGAGGACCATGTCTTTCATCATCTGCACGGTGACCAGGACCATCAGACACAAGGTCAGCAGGTAGTACAGCCTCCAGGAACTGAGCGCCACCAACCTGAAGGAAACCAACGTGGCCGTCACGTGAGAAGAATGTCACCCTTCCTGAGCACAAGTGCACGGTGACTAGTTCTATTCCTCAAGGTCGTGGTCTGGAATTTCAAGGACAAAGAGATGGAGCTGGTTTGGGCCACTGAGGTCAGCGAGGACTTCCCAAAGCCAAGTATGATCTTCTACCCATGACACAGACACAATGGCATGACAACACTCTATGAACAGGGGTGACCAATCATCCTCAAAGGGCCACAGTGTATCCATTAACAATGCCAAGGAAGCTCAACAGCTCAAATGTCCATCTCTCCTTTGTCACTTTCTTAAATTCTTATGCATGTGGGTTTTTGGTATGACCTGTAGGTCAGCTGTTCAAACCCAGGTGTGAGGACTCTTCAGCCAATCAGTCCTCTAATTAGTAATCTCATTAGGGAGCTGCAGCAAAAACCCGCAAACAGAGCGGTCCTTTCTGGATAAGATTGCCCGCCCCTGCTTTTAAAGAAAGTGTGCAACTGCAGTTCAAGTCATCGAATAGCGTTTTAAAAAAATAAACAGCTAAATCAAACCAAGAGTCATGTCTGCCTTCCTTGCTTTTCTTTCAACTTTAAGCTAACAGAGACACACGGCGATAAGCTCATCCTTCCGCTAATGTTGTGGATACTCGCTCTCCTTTTTGGTGCACATACATTAAGCTACCGCTACTGGTCATGAGAAAATGGACAATGTGAAAATCTGAAGTTTAAAAAAAAAAAAACCCCAGAAAACTACAATATTCTATTTTGATATTTTGCCTTCCAAACAAACGGCAATAATTAATGTTTTGCACTCTACGCTCTAAGGCAGGAAAAAGTATTGGAATTGTATTAAACAACGGCAGTTATCTTTGCGCACATACACATTTGTCACAAGCTTGTAAATATTAACCCTCAGTGTGAGTTTTGAAGCAAGAGGGGACCAACAGGTATTTTATGTCTAAGTGACTGTAGATCCGTATTCTGTAGAAAGCTGTTTACTGGGTTGATGAGACTGAGTTTTATTGGTACACCTGCAAAAGCTGGGACTTATCAGCCAGTTCCTGAGCGGACTCCATGTGTATGGCTGGTCTCAGGAGGATCACTGTGATTGGTCCATATTAGCCAATGGCTGAGTGACCAGGAGACCACCACCCATTAGGGACCTGCTGCTGGTTTACTGAACTTGAAGTAGCGAGTCAATGGTGAAAGATGAGGCTAAAACTCTTGAGGTAAGGAGTTACCCTAGCTCTGTAAATCGTTTCTGGAAAACTGAACAGATGGATGGATGGATGGATGGATGGATGGAAATTAGCTGCTGAAAATAATCTGGAGGGTTACACCCCCATTCATAAAGCAACCTTTTCAACCAAGGAGTCTACTGAGCGACCAGTATTGAGCCACACAAACACCCCTGCATGATTTGGTCCGACTACATCAGTGTTTCTTAACCCAGTCCTCGGGGAACCCCAGACAGTGCATGTTTTTGCTCCCTCCCAGCTCCCAGCCAATCAGGAACACCGAATACTTGGTACAGGTGCGCTGAGAGGAAGCTAAAACATGGACTGTCTGGGATTCCCTGAGGACTGGGTTAAGAAACACTGGACTACATGGTTTGCATTTCCTCCGCCAAAGGAAAAAAAGTGCAGCTGTTTATGTCTCTTTTTTCTTTTTAGAGTACAGAACAATCACGTCTCCCCTGCCAAATTAATAACATAAGCTTCAGCACAAAAATCCAGGCCACAGCTTACTTACTAGGAACAAAACAGGAGTTCACAGTTGACATAGCTGGAAACAAAAAAACTTAACCTAAATACATTCTGGTTTGTTCGACTGCATAAACCTAATACCAAATGTGCCAGCCTCATACGGACAGCCGCGCAGTGGCCTGCCACTTATTTTAACTCACTTTAATTCGCGATTTGCAACTAATATGAACCTCTGGCAACCCTGATGTAACCAACACCTCTACCGCTCCCCCCAAGAAAGTATCAGGATGCATAAATCAAGGACTTAAAAGTGTAGCGCAATCGTTAATATACACCACAATGCTCATGTAAGTATTGAAAGGAAAAGGTGACTTGGTTAATATGCCCGAAGTGTAAAGGCGTGTAGTGGAGGAATGATGAGCATTTAATTTGTCATCGTTCCCTGAATTAGGAAGAATATGTCACATGTCATGCAGGCCGATCATACCTTAAGACCCATTTTCACCGCATTCCCACTAAAAAAAAAAAACAAAACATAAAAATACCAGCTGTCAGGTTCCCCTGATACCGGTGCGTGCAGCGACCGCGCATTGCAAAGCAAATGAAAGTGAAACAATTCAAATTGCATCAAACATTCCATCAACAATGCATCAGTAAATCCGACAAACAAATAAATAAGTAAATAAACACAGATATGAAAATCAGTCGGTCCTGCACCACGCACACCTGTGCAGCCGCGGCACCCGATCCAGTGGGATACCGGTTCATCGGGGGAATTTTAATAGGGAAAAGCTCACTGCGACATGGCAGGCTTACCAGAATATCGCATTGGTGGCGATGAACAGCAGTGAAGTGTACAGCGGTCTCTTCCAGGTAATCACGCCCGCTATGCAGCTGAGCAGAGACCCGCCTCTGGACTGGCGAGCTCCCGCAGAGCGGTCCCCCTTCCCCGCGGGCATCGCCCCAGCCTCGCCGCCCCCAGCCCCGACCCCGGTCCCCGCTTCCGAGGTATCGTCGCCGTCGCGTCTTCCGGCGATCGCCATATAGGAGAAAGAGTGGCTCAGATCGCCCTCCGCCCTGGACTAAGACAGCCTGCTCTCGGTTTTGTTGTTGTCGCGTTGACGTCACCCGGAGACATCCAAGGTTGACGCGCGAGGTGGGGGGGGGGCGGTGACGTCATTGCGCCACCGCGGCCAGGGGAGGGTACATGTGACCACAAAAGGTGTAGCCACCTTTTGTATTCTACATAGTATAGTGCATTGTTCAACACTTTTCCAAGAAATGTCTGTTTTTATGCTTTACAATAAATAAAATGATATATGATTGTGCCATCATATATGCCATCGTTAAGTGCCAACGTTAATTCCTGTAAATATTCAACAAGCGTCCTTTTCAAATAGGAATATAAGCATTCACGTAACGATTTATAAATAATGAATTTGAGATGAGAGATAAACGAAACTGGAAGTTCAAACTGAACCACTTGTCTCAACTTTCTGAACTAGGGTGCAATGCATAGTGTAATGCCCACAAGTGCCACTGGGTGCCGCTCAATAACTAAATATACAAACTCGTCCCGTTTTAAAACATTTTTCATACTTAATTTCGTGGTAATTAATACACCGAATCTGTTGCATATATGGCAGCAAAACTTCATGCTTATTTTTTTACTATTCAAGGTACCAGACATGGTTGATGATTGTTATAGCCATAGCTGATAATTACATTTCATATAAGTTGTATGCAATGACTAAAATTTGATATTTATTTTATTTTGTATACTTAGGGGCGAATATGTACTTCTTAGATCTTGTTATAATGGTTCAGTTAACATTTATGTTTAATTTAAGACCCCTATACTGATCATTTTGGTATGACCATATTTGTATGTAAAAGGGGCCCACAGTCACATGCAGTACTGATTTGTTTTTTAAGAAGAGAAGTAAGTGGGCGGAGGAAAAGAATTTGCGTGTGGAGCAGAAGAGTTTCTTGATAGTGCTAATACAGCCTGTGAATCCTTTGGTTTTTTTTTTTTTTTTTTTCATAAAGAAGTTTTATTGCATTTTACGGCTTTGCACGCGTCCATTTTTTTGCTCTAAAGGTTTACGGAATGACGCAGGTACTGGATTTGTCGCCATAACAATGATAAAATTAATATATGTTTTTTTTATTATTGTTTATGAAGCATACATATATGCAACTTTGAAATAGTTAATATTTGATGTTTGAGCAAGTTGGTGTTGCAGGGGAAAACAGTGTAATGCGTGTTGCAATTCTAATATTAAAAGAGAACAACTTCTTCGATGTTTTATTACGGGTCACGGTTTTAGGCGAGGTGACAAACAGGATAAGCATGGAGTGGCAGAGCAATACACTGTAGGTCCGCGTCTCCGGGAATATGGGCGTCAGAGTGGGCGTGGCCATCCCGATTCCTGCACGGTGCGTAGGGGCCAGATACCAAGGACTTTCACTGATATATCAGGGCACCTGAGAGCCATCCTGCCGCCCTCACTGCTATCATTTATTCATGTCCGTATCTCGAGTTGTTCAATATGATAATTCTGATCAGTAAAAGCTCATGATGAGTGAATCTAATGGCTGGGAACGCAGCCCAGCAACTGGCGCGAATCCGTCGGCCATTAGTCTGCACTGACGCCATTGTCCGTGCACCAGAAACTAACGGGGACCCGCTAATTGGAGCAAACTCTCTGGCAGCAAAGAAAGGGCTAGAATATTCCAACCACTCTGTGACAGGGCTGGCTTTGTTCTTTACTGCTGTGTTAACAGTTATCTTTTCTCTTCCCTTCCTCTCTGGCTCAGGACATGAATGGTCACCCCCCCACAAGGACTGTCCCTGAGCTCAATGGCTCCGCCCATGCTGCTGAGACCTAGGAAGCCCCAGTGACAGACCCCGGTGAAACCCCCATGCCAGCCCCCCAAACAGGGGCGATGGTCCAGGCAAGCCTGAGTGGAGAACAAGATGATGGGGCAGACCACAGACGACGTGGAAGAAGTCCATGGCTCTGAGGAGCCGGAATGCAAGATCTGCTACTGTCCCTACAGCCTGGGCTGCCGACGGCCGAAGCTCCTGAAATGCCACCACAGGCTATGTGCCAAGTGCCTTGCCAAGCTTCTGGACCTGGGAGACTGGCCACCATGCGCGGTGGTCTGCCCCTTCTGCCGCTACGTCACCAACCTGCCCGATGATGCCTCGGGCGGCATTCCCGATGACGGCGGCCTGGTGGAGGCGCTGTGCAGCAAAAAGAACCTCACGGACCGCTCCACCAAGCTCCCGCTCAGCCCCCAACGCCTGGGCTCGCTGGCGGACTCCTTCCTCTCCTCCTCCTCCTCCTCCAACTGTTTGTTCGTCACCATCATGGAGACCGCCCAGGATCCGGTGGGGTCTCAGTTGGACTGCAACTCTACAACTCCTGCAGAATGGGTCAACCGCTCTTCCGACCTGGATTCCATGGCGCAGTGCTGGACAGTGTGGACCTGCACCACCAGCCTGTGCCAGCTTCTAGCCCAGGCACTGGTGTGGCTCCTGGGTTTTGTCTACTTAAGCTCCCTTCCTCTGGGTGTCTACCTTCTCATCATGCAGAAGATTCCCCTGGGTATGTTCCTGGTCAGCCTGGTGCCTGCCACACTAGTGGCGATCATAGTCTACGCTTTCTGCCGCTGCATCTGCCATGAGTTACGGGACTGCATGCCCTCCTAGCAACCAAAGGACAACTTTGCTCACAAGCCTGGAACAACTTTTCCCCACAACGAGACCCTGGAGTGATTTTGCCAAGAGCTGTAGAATCACAGTCAGACACTTCACTGTGTTTTGTTGTCTATAAATGCTGAAAACATGGACTATTAGGGTATGTAATTATCTGACAAAAAATGAGTTAAAGAATAGGACTAATTAAAATTAACAATAATGTCTGTATTTCTGGTTGCTATATGGTGAGAACTGGTAATGCTGCAGTAGAATAACTGAGATTTATGCATCTGAACATTGAGGAAATCAGCTCCATATGGTGTTTATATGGTGTTATGACTTTTCTGGGCTGTGTTCCCAGTGACTAAGGAATATAGTCAGATTCCAGTTTGTACCATGATCCATGCCCTTAAAAGGGGAGATATGGTTCCTTAAAAGGGGGAATATATTCCCTTCATAGGGGGGATATGGTCCCTTAAAAGGGGGGATATGGTTCCTTCAAAGGGGGGATATGGTCCCTTAAAAGGGGAGATATGGTTCCTTAAAAGGGGACTATATTCCCTTCATAGGGGGGATATGGTCCCTCGAAAGGGGGGATATGGTCCCTTAAAAGGGGGGATATGATTCCTTCAAAGGGGGGATATGGTTCCTTAAAAGGGGGACTATATTCCCTTCATAGGGGGGATATGGTCCCTTCAAACGGTCCTTGAGAAACGACTACAGATTAGGGACTTGAGCTATTGAGACGTTCAAAAGTCTCAGTAAGAAAAGTAATTTGTTTTACTTTATGATACTTAGAAGTATCAGAAATGATCTGATTCACATTATTAGGTATTTATGAATGAATGTTCTTTACTTAAAAAATAAGAAAACGATCACCCCAGTGCCTTATATGTCATACACATTTTTATATTTGTACCATTATGTAAGTGTAATATATTCTTATAAAGCGATGATGCAGGTGGTTTCATGACAACGGCTGTATTGTGATCACAGTGGAATCCACTAGAGTGAATGACGCCCCACTAGTCCAGAGACAATTGCAAAGCTGCGAATTGAACAGATGAGGACAGAGATCACTGTGAGTTTACCAGCTTGATGGGATGTTTTGCGCTGCGCAATTTCTCTGGCATCACTACTGCTGTTTCTGATTGTTGTAAAAGGTTTTTTTTTTTTCCTTCCCTTGCTTATTAAAATGTCTCACTGTACTGGTTAATATTTAAGCATGGTGTTGGCACTTTCCAGTCGTTTAAGCAGCTGTATTGTCTTACCCTCTAAGTTCAATGATAAGAAGTGGTGAACCTCAACTTTTTGCCATGAATGTCTGCATTCTTAAAAATTAGATCTTTTTAAAATGTTTTATTTTCTATTTATTAATACCATTTAAAAATGCGAAACAAAGAGAAATAAAATATTCTGGTGCTGGTTAGGTAGACAGTTCTTCACAAAACCTGATAATCTCGGGTATGAAGATCGCTGCCGAGTCCCGTAGCATGTCAGCCAATCCGGCGAATAGCCACAGTTCGCGACGTCGGGGATCATGACCGTTATCCTCAGTACTGGTCCTAGCCGGTGTGGTGCCCTAGGCGAGCATCATTCCTGGCGCCCTCCATCTGAAGCAAAGTGAAACTGGCTGGCAGGTTGGGGCCCTATAGGCGGAGTTTGTAGGCAGAAAGCTTTGGAGCGAATGACTATTTGACTAATGGTGTCTTCCTAGGAGTGAATACTGTACATCCGTGGAGGTTCATTGGCTATATAACTTATTTTTATTTCGTTTAAATTTTCTGAGGAAGGTCAATTTAGAGACGTCAGGTAACAATACAGCCCATCGCCTAGTATAATTATTTATGTATGAGCTAGCATGTTTACTCATTGAATAAATGCACCACTTCCGTACCAGTGTGGTGTTTATGCCTATGCCTTTTTTGTGATCCCGTTTGTTCCGTTAATTTGGGGGTGGGGCAATTTCTAGTCACATGGTCCACGAAAGGAGGGGCCAAGTCTGGATCCATCAGTAAAATATCAGTGAATAGTAACCGCCCTAGGTAGGTCTTCAGTGACCTGTGAGCTGCAGCTTTTCCCTTAATAACACATAGCCTACGTCTCCTGCAGGATTAATACCTCTGCTGTTGCTCTATGGACATATTGCAGTCGCGAGAATATGCGGCAGGGCGGGGCGCCCAGGTTACATTTATTTAAGAAGAAGTCACCCTGATTCGTGCAATTCTCTGACAAGAGAATGCAGCCAGAGTGCTGGCATTGTCCAGCTGCTACACAGGAAATACCCACGGTGCACATTCCAGCGCTCCGCTGACAGCCGGAAACACGACACGTACACAGTATCTCCGTGGTTAATCATTGCTTCATAACGCTTAGGTTTTGAAATTTAAAAATCACCCACTTAAAGATTTATGACCAAGCAGCTCAGCGCTGGGGATGCGCGAGGCTACGGCGCAGAGCTGGTACCAGAGTCACGTGACTGTCGCGTCCCGACAGAAGCCACAGTAACGTGTTCCAGGCACGTGTTCTCTGTTAATGTTTCAAGACTATTCTTATCGCATCCCAGTGTGTGGAAATGTGAATGCAAGCAATGTGTGTGTGGATTTTTTCCCCATATTTAATGTAAAGGGATACTACATTTGTTGGTTTTTATCATTTTATTAAGGATGTGTCGTTATGATGAAACTTCCAACGTAACATAATTATGTTTTGAAATGTAGGGCCAGTTTAGGGGGTAAAAGATAATCTATGGAAGAGAAAGTTGGCCAGGCGATTTGCTTTCGACATGCAGCAATAGAGACAATCATTTAAAAGGAGCATAAATCAATGAAATCAATCAGCTAAAACGCTGTGCTGGAGGGAGCGCTTTTGGCGTGCATGTGAAATACGTACGACTGGCTGGAAGAGGATGTACAGCGATCACTGGGGACCGATCACAGATCAGCGACGGAGACGTTAGAGGCGACAAGAAGGAAGCTAATTATCAAAGGTGTGTAACGGCAAAGAAAAAGACCTGGGAGGAAGATTAAGCCCCCCCAGGGATCTCAAACACGACGGAGAAGCACAGATTAGTTACATGAGGTAGACGTATGAGCAGACAAGATTAATCCCACTTTTTATCTTGGTATTTCCCCATTGTTTAATGTCATGTGGACATTTAATTAAGACATTTAATTGGGTATATATTTATCTTTTACACATCTGAATAATATTTGATATGGTAGCTGGCTTCTTCTGCCGAGAGCTGAGACTGAAGTTATCCTCTACGTTTCTTCATTTCTAATTATGCATCTCTCTCTTATTGTCTCTGTATATGACTCTCAGTCTCTCGATTGTATCTAAATTGCATCTCTGTTTTCTGAAGGCTGCTGCCGGCCGAATCTCGGACGATCGTGTTCCCACAGCGCGTCACCCACAGAGGTGACTCCACCTGGCCCCCAACGGCATACAAGAGATTTTGATTTTGGGGCGACGGAACTTTATTATTTAAATGCAATGGTCTATTTATTGGGGTGGATGAATGACGCGAAATTAAACGGGGATACTCGCCCCACCTTGCATTCCATCTCTTGTGCCCTTGCTGGTCTCCACCTGGATCAGAGGGCAGGGTGTATCAGTCCTGTGACAGCCTCCCATCCTGCTGGCGATCAGGGAGAGAACAGGGGGGTTGGTACACCGGTAGTCACCCCCACGCCTACGCAGCAAAAGTTCACTGTCAGTCCAGGAGCACAGGTGCCAGGGAGGAGAACCTCCACTTGTCGACCTTCCAACTTCAGAAGTGCCTTAGACACGATATATGTAATTTCCTTCATGTTCTTAGGCTGCCTTTATGTAGAGATTTTGGTAGTAGATAACTGGACAGCACAATCTACAGGCAAAAAACTGGATCAAAGGCACTCTGGGATCGACACCTTATGCCTTAATGGTGGCTTGTCAGGTCAGGTAAGCAAGCCATTAATATCACAGGCGATTACCGTTTGACCATGTGAACAGTGATAGACGCAGAAGGGAAAGGCTTCCTGGTCATTTAACACCTTGTGAATGATTTAGCACAGGAATCCGTCACTGGTGAGTGCATAAGATGTGTAGATAATTTTTTCCCCTGCAATGCCTCTTCTACCTGCAGGTGTCATTACGGTTAACATCCGTACATTCAAGTTTCTGGTCTTTCAGCTACATAGTATGTTACCTTCCCTTTCCCTTACAAAAACTATCTGGATCAGTAATTTTAAGTAAACATAAACAAATAAGTAGTTGTTATTACTTAATAAAAAAAAACAAAAACTTTTTTTTTGTAATGTCAGGCCTTTTTAAGGGTTTCGTGTGAACATCTTCACACGATAAGACAGAAAACAGCAAGGGACACACACACACGTGCACAACCATGCACACACACGTGCACACTCATGCACGCACACACCTAAACACAAGCAAAGCCAGACCTGTCTGTGGATGCATAAAAGGCTCTGGGCACCAGCTAATAGGATTAGCATTATGGGTCACAGCATGTCACTGAGAGCTGTGGGCTTACTGGGATTACCTCGCCTGCTCCAGAGCTGGGAATCTGTGGATATTCCAACAACATTTCTTTTTTTTTCCCAACCTGTATCTCAGATCAGAAAACAATCCATGTTTGAATCGCTTGGAGTCTCCTCATTAGAAACAAGATCATCATCTGATCCGGTTAGTTTGGCCCTGGAGGTCTAAAGGCTGCTGGGGGTCTGAGCCCCCCCCACCGGAGTGAGCCCCCGTGGCCCACATGGATGGCAAGGCGGCTGACGATGGCGGAGGAGGGTCCCGGAAGCTCCTGGAGGAGGTCAGGGCTCTTGTGGAGACCCTCAACAAGGTTAGAGGGACAGATTTTATTTCAGACTTGTTTTAACAGTCCTCATATGAATTAATACTAATTCTAATGTTTAGTATTCCAGTAAAGCACCCAGCAGTAAGTTTTGTATATAGATAGATCAAGTAGTTGTGTATAGAATTCCACTAAATGATCCTGCTGTAAGAACAGGCAGAACTGTACGCTGGTTTTCATACCACAGACAGTGTGGGCAGCGCTCCTGTAACTCGCAGGAAAAGGTTTCGATGTGTAAACCTCAAAGCCAGTGGCAAAGTCCTGACGTATTCCAGCACCTTCTGAGAGACCTCCTGCCGGTATCTCGGCCGGAAAGGACACCTTGTTCGTTACGTCTGGAGCACCGGACCTGGGTTCCGACCCGCTGGTGGGCAGAGTTACAGGCCGCCTGCGGGGACAGTGCACAGACCGACCGTAACCGCGATCCAAAAAACACATCCAGCTCTCCAGAAACGGCTTCCCTGTCCGTAAGAGTCACCTTGAATTTCTGCACATCAAGGTGAAGTTTTTCTTTTTCCAGTCATAGCTACACTATTGCATGCCATTAATCGAAGGCGCTAAATATAAATACAGCCATGGAAAAAATGAAGAGACCATTCTATGTTTTTTAAAAGCTGCATTTTTAAATCCTGGTTTAATCCCGGTTTCACTGGCAGAAGGGTAGACTGAGGCAGGCTGCTTCCAGGCTCAAAGTTTGTTAGACAGCAGTAGACAAGGACAAGGTGAAGCAGGAGACGCTGGGAACGACCAAAAACCAGCCAGGTAGAGGGTGGAAGCAACTTTCTAATGCCAGAGATGACTGTCAACTTATCTGACAGTGCCTCATAAATCAGAGGATGACATCAGGGGACCTTCAGAAGGAATGGGAAACATTAAGTGCAGGTGTGAAGTGCACTGCTAGGACAGTTCATATCAGGCTCCTAGAAGCAGGACTGAAGTCCCATAAAGCGAGGAAGAAGGCCTTCATCAATGAGAAACAGGGAAGAGCCAAAGTAAATGCCTTGTATGGTAAAGTACTTAGTGATAAGTAAATGATTCTAATCCTGATTAAATTAACGAGGTCTTTCTGTAAATGGGTTAAACTGCTTTACAGAAAGCCTTATGCAAATATAGTGACAAATGGGCTAATGTCAAAACCATTCGAGATACAACGGGGCTGTCGTAAAGGCTGTCCTCTATCCCCCTTACTGTTTATTTACAACTGAATCATCTGCTATTGCAGTAAGGTCTAATCAATGCATAACTGGTATAATGGTAAGCCAACAAGAACACTGGATCGCCTTTCTCACAGGTAATGTCATTCTCTTCTTAAAGAATTTGGAAAACTCAGTTCCATCCCTGATCCTGGGTCATATAACAATGCAGACAATGTATAGTAAAAGATAACTATATCATGTATACAATATATAAAATCAGCTTTTTTAATATGTGCCAATCGGGGAAGAATTGGCATAGAAATATGCATCCGATTGGGATTCTGGGTGTTGATCTTCTGCTACAGGTTCTGAGCCGCCACCCAGTAGCACAATAGTCCACCTGGAGCATTCTGGGTTGCTAGGCTGCTGTGAGGATAATGGCTGGCCTTCCGCAGGTCCAGGCTGTGTGAATAGTGCTGAGAGCGACGGCTGACTTCTGAGGACGTCCCGTCCCGCTGAGCACAGAGGCTCTTCTGAAAGGGGCCGCAGGTGGTCACTTCCTCTTCTGTACGCTCCTGGATGGGGGGGGGGGGAGGCTACAGCGCCGTCCCCTGGAATCTCGGGGCTCCCGTAATTACTGCCGGATCAGTCATGCAAATCCGGGAATCCTGTCTAACAATAGCGCTGATGTTCTGCAGATAATCGACAGTTACCGCGTCGGCCTCTGCGTACAAACAAGCAGCTCCGGGATCCCGGTTCCGTCTGTGCGACCGGTGCAGAGGCGCGCGATTAAATAATCAGAGCAATATTGATAATTCAGAAACCATTTAATAATCATATTGGAATATATTTTTGGTCCTGAAAATTATTTATATAAACCCTACAGCCGAGGTGGAAAATTCAGGTTGAGAAAGTACAAATCCAGACCAAGATTTTGTTTCAGCCAACCAGTTGAGTACCCTGTTACTGTGACTCTTCATTTTTTTTTTTAGAATTTAGTGATCAGTGGTCATTGTCAACACACCACAGCACACAGTGCACAACAATGAAATGTGTCCTCTGCATTTAACCCATATGTGACTTTCGTGACATAGCAGGGGGCAGCTAATTCAGCGCCCGGGGAGCAGTGCTTGGGGACGGTACCTTGCACAGGGTACCTCAGTGGTGCCTTGCTGGTTGGGGATTCAAACCTGCAACCTTTCAATTACAGGTGTGCTTCCCTAAGCGTCAAGCCACCACTGCCCACTTTATACTCAACTGGTTGGTTGAAACAAAATCTTGGTCTGGATTTGTACTTTCTCAACCTGAACTTTCCACTGCTGCCCTTCAGAATATCTATGGGCAACATGGGCTGCTTTAGCTCTTATCGTTTGGTGATATTCTGCTTAATGCAAGGTGTGACACCTGGGCATGACCATGAGGTCAGTCCCAACAGCGGGATTTTTCCCAGGAAGCTTTTCTCATAACAGAGAAAGTGCCGGAATGTTGACCTTATTTGGTCTTTTGCTTCAGAAGGCCGTTGTTAAGGTTGGAACTTGAAAGGATATGACATAATCGATCCTTTATTGTGCCCGTGGGGAAATTCTTTTACACCTCCCTCAATTTACTTTTCGTAGAGCAAGCTGTCCGTGAAGGGCAGCCGCCAGTTGGGGCGCCCAGGCAGCTGGGGGTTAAGGGCCTTGCTCAAGGACCTGCAGACGTGCAGAGGCTGGGTTTGAACCAGCGACCTTCTGATTACAGCCAACACAGTGCCCCCTAAAATAAATGTATGGATGGATGGATGGTTGGTTGGGTTGGCCGGTCGGTTGGTATGGTCACATCACATCATGCTTGTAGTGCAAGGTCTTATGACCAGAAGGTTGTGAGTTTGAGCCTTTTGCGCACTGCTGTTGCAACCTGGGGCTGTGGCCTTGAGTTTCTCTACTGTACTGGTCATGCAATGTATGAGTGAGAAGATAATCAAAGATATAGCAGGTTGTTGTATCACTCCCAGGGAGGAAATGAGAAACATCCATCCATTGCAATTATTTTAATGATTATTTTTCCTCAGCAGAATGTCAATGATTTCTGTTGTCATGGTGACTCCGGAATCCATTTCTCCTTGTGTGGATTGGCTACTTATATACTACTGAACAATATCCTGCTATACTGGAGGAGTGCAGTCACATGTCATAGCTATATTCCAATCCTATAGGCCTTTGTGTGCGGGATAAACTGCTTTGAGGTGTGGCTACACATGCAGGAACTTATAGTAATACATGCACAGTAAAAATGTCAATCATCTCATATTCTGCTTGGTTACTTGTGGTTAAGGTTAGGGCTGGGTTAGGGTTAGGGTTAGGGTTGGGGTTATGGTTAGGGTTAGGGTTGTCATTGTTGGGATTAGGGTTTTTCCCATAGAAATGAACGTATGGTCCCTGGGAGTGTGACATCGCCCTCCCTTCTTTTACCCTGCTCCCCCTACTCTCTCTTCCCTGGCTCAGGTGGTCGCCTGCTACCACCAGCTGTCCTCCTGCGTGGGCGGCAGCACGGACGGCGCCCAGCTGCGGCACGAGCTGCGCCAGACCCGGGAGCGGGCACAGCAGCTGGCCCTGGACAGCCAGCAGCTCCTGACGGCGCGGCTGCGCGACCGATCCCTGGCCCCGCCCACGAGGCCGGAGGCGGAGCTACTGTGGGTGTCCTTCTCCTCCAGCCTGGAGCTGCTCCACGCAGATATGTGCAAGGTCTTCAGCGTGGGACAGAACTTCCCTCTGTCTTCCAGCACTGGTGTTCTGGTACAGACCGGCATGCAAGGTAAGTCAGGTGACTTAAAGGTTAAAGGTCAACTTGGCGAGCAGAAGCGATAAGTTTCTGCTCCTGTCCAGCTTTGCTTGTCAAGAGATTTACCTGCGCCGATTTCATGACCCTGCAGTGAATATACAATTTTGCGTTCACATATATAAAAGTGGTGCCTAAAATTGCAACCTATTTTTCCCACTTTGATTTTGTAAATAATTATGTATTATTGGGTTATTTTAACTGTAGATGCTTCAGTATTTAGCTTATTCATTCATGTGTGTTTGTAATATGCTTTTTTGGAAATAAAATCTCCTCATTAGCAGTGTTGGGCATTCCAGGTCCAGAAGCCACAAATCCATACCAAGATTTTGTTTCTACCAACCAGCTGAGTACTCTGTGACTGCGACTCCTTATGCTCAGCTGGTTGATAGAAACAAAATCCTGGTCTGGATTTGTGGCTTCTGGACCTGGAATGCCCAACACTGCTCATTAGCGTCATAAAGTTATACACAGCCATGGGGAAACCTCACGGTTTTGGGGGACACCTTCTAGGTCTGCTTGTCTTATGTAACACTAGTGACACTGGCGTCTGATAAATTCTTAGCGATCTATGAGTGTTGACAAGCATCAGCTGGGAATTTGGCCCGATTCTATAAAAGTCTTTAATGCCGTGCGGAGGTGTGACGTTGGGGTGCTCTTAGCCGCGCCCCACGAGCTCGCGTGACCGAGGATTCCTGCAGGGGAGACGGCCAAGGTGACCGCCCGAGCGCTGAGCCTGACCGAGCCGGACCTGAACGAGGCCCCGGCCAGCGTGGACCGTCTGGAGCAGGGTGAGCTGGAGGCGGAGAAGGCCCGCGTGGACCAGATGATCGAGGACATGGAGCAGCGGGTGAACGTGCTCCGGTGGACGGTGGAGGCGCGGGGGCCGCAGTATGCCGAGCCGGTCGGGAGCGGATCCTCGCTGGCTCTGCTCTCCGCGCTGCAGGCAGAGCCGGAGCGGAAGCGGTGCAAGCCAGGGCAGATGTTTGTCGCCGCTCTAGTGGCCAGTTTGGCTGCAGTGGCCTTGCTTCTGTCTGTCGGTGTATTATATCTGGGGTGAGCCCTGAGCCGGCCTCACGCTGCATTTCCACCAGAACCACCTAGGGGGAGCCATAAGGTGGCCACAGGGTTCCAGTCTGCCCTCTTGCTGACTTATTGTCTCTACGTCCGGATCTACTGGACGTTTTTACAGCTGGGATTGAACTTTCTATGCTGACACAAGAGAGACTCCCTTTACTCAGATTTCTGCCTCTTTTGATCAAATCTATTTGCGTTTATTAATTTGGCCAGCTGTCTCACCCGGCTCTGTAGTCAGCTTACTCATGCAGATTGACGTTACATAATGTCATCTGAGACCATACTTTTTGGGGTACTCCTACCTCGATTCCGACTCTTGACGATTTTGACACTTCGTCGAGGCCTGGGGAACATGGACTAGCTAAAAATAAATCTTTAATCTGATTTATATAGAACACTTAGCGGCAATTTTCCCAAAACTTCTGGAACAAAATGATCATGTTACTCTGAGGCTAGACAAAGGCAAGTTGAAGCTCATTCTTCCCGACATCAAATCCAACGCATCCTGCGCCAGCCAAACCTGGATTTTTTTTATTATTGTTTAAAAACAACACCTTTGCCGATTGGACCAGCATGACAAGGAGAACTATTGGTCGAAAGCTGTTAACAAGGTGAAACACTGCAACTGCGTATTTTATCAAAATTGGGTTACGACCAAAATTGGGTCCCTTAGGCTCTGTCGTATCTCGTGAAAAATATCTTCGTTCAACTATGCTCAGTTCTGAAGAAAACACTGTCATCTACCTCCCCTCTACACAAACGGGGGGACAGTCAACTCTGAAGCCCTTTTTCTTAATCTCAGTGTCAGCTTAGTTACTGTGTTGGCAGAATGCATCACCAGTCTGTAGCCAGTTAAGCTCCTTGATCCATTTAACAGTTTAATAGTTAGATAAAAATCACAGCACATAGTTTTCTGAAAATGCCATAGTATGTAACCACATATGTATGGCTGGATTGATTTTAAAGTTGCTCTAGGGATTTTTTTTCCACAGAAGCAAACTCATGGATCTGCATATTTATATATAGCTAAAAATGTAACATAATATATAGGTAAAAAAAAAACCTTTTCCTAAAAATTAACAACATGACTTTTTGACCATAAAATGAGGTGACTGGTACTACTGTAAATGCTTCAGGTATTCAGATAAAATGTCTAAACCAAGGTGCCACACTAGGATGAAATTAAACTGAATGACAGGTATTGAAAGATATTAGGTATTGAAAGATATCAGGCATTGAAAGATAACAGGTATCGAAAGATATTCTTTCTTACTGAATTGCTGAATAAAGTCACAGAATTGTCTGATGGAAAGATAACTGTCCCCAAATGTATAAATGATGGTAATTACTGTTGAACTGGTGCTCAGGTTTGTGGGACTTTTATGAATGAAGTAAGTTGTGTATCTGAAGGTGACATGTGGTTTTTAAAGACCCACCTTTGCTTGTACTCCATCCCTCAGTAACTATGGTGACACACTCCGACTGTGCTATGCGTGATCACCAGGATAAATTAAAATAGTGAATTCTTTTGTCAGGGTGTGCATATATTACCATGTTGTTTAGAAGAAGAAGACATTGTATGCTGAATGATGTGCATCGATTGCCTGCTTTTCTGCATTCTGGACGTGTGCGGTACTGTGCAAAACACTCAGGCTGTCAAAGAAAGTAAGTGTGTATTTGCACAGAAAAAAAAATAATTAACATTAGAACATATGTAAATTAACAGTAATACAATAAAAAAATCACATTCTTCTGTTCTCCAAAAAGAGACGTATTTCCTTGGACGGCTAGATGAACACCGCTTCAGTTCCCAAACCTCTCCTCAGGGGCACCTCAGCCATTCCATGTATTTATTAAATTTGTCCTTGGGGCTCAGTTAATTAATTAATTAACTAACGTGATTTGTTAACCATCGCCCTGTGTCGGCTCCGTAAGGAATCGGATCTTTGCTGCAAACGCTTGGGTTGATTTTAGGAGAGGTTTCGCAATGGCGAAGCTGACACGCTTCGGCAGACATAATACCACAGTTTTACGTCAACAAGAAGATTATTTTAATCTCATTTTCTTTGATTGCCTAAGACTTTTGCACAGTACTGTATGTGATGCAAAATAATTTGAAGCACCTCTAAAATTCTATTTTTTTCAAGGAGAAATTTTAGGCATGTGTTCTTTTTCCAGCAGCTGATCCAGCAAATCCCTCCATTTTCCGTTCTGCTTATCTGGCTGATAGCTGATAGGAGCTTCTTTCCCCACATTTTTCAAATGTTTTTAATAACTCCCTAAGCGACTAGCATACCTTTTTTTTACTGAATACGATTTGATGTTCCCCTCTCCAGTCTGATACGCCTTCAATTCCTTTGCCCTCCTGTAATCATTTTGCTTGGCCGAGACTGATTCTCTGCAGCACTGAGTTAAGTATTTTTTAAGTATTTTTTGAATGTCTGTCATTGTGAATTGATGATTCACAGTTTAGGTTCAATAACAGTTAAGGGTCCATTATCATTAAAAAGTATTTTAATTCCTACTAAAGACATGTGACTTGTGTTTTTGTGTTATTTGCATTATGCAGGGCTTCCAATGTTCATGCCATGAATTAATCCACTTGTGAGACCTTCTAAAGTTCTACATTTACCTCAACATAGTTACATTATATAGACAAAGGCATTGGGACACCTGGCCATTACATCTACAGGAACTTTCATGACATCTCGTTGTAAATCTATTAGGCATCAATATGGAGTTGGTCCCACTCTTCTGGGGAGGCTTTCCCCATGATTTTGGAGTGTGTTGGAATTTTTTCCCATTCATCCAGAAGAGCATTTGTGAGGTCATGCACTGATTTTGGACGTGATGCCCTGGTTCACAATCTCCACTTTTTTATTGTATTACTGTTAATTTACATATGTTCTAATGTTAATCCATCCCAAAGGTGTTTGATTGGGGTTGAGGTCAGGGGTCTATGTGGGGCAGTCAAGTTCCACAACAAACTCACCTAACCATGTCTTTATGGACCTTGTTTGTGCACTGGGGTGCAGTCATGCTGGAACAGAAAAGGGCCTTCCCCAAACTGTTCCCACAAAGTTAGAAGCATAGAATCGTCTAAAACGTCTTGGTATGTTGAAGCACTGAGAGTTCCCTTCACTGGAACTATGGAGTCCAGCCCAGTCCCTGAAAAACAACTTCATACCATTATCCCTCCTCCACCAAAGGTAACGTTCTCCTGGCATCCGCCAAACCCAGACTCATCCATCAGACTGGCAGATAGAGAAGCATGATTTATCATTACACAGAACAGCTTTCCGCTGTTCCAGAGTCCAGTGGCAGCGTGCTTTACACCACTCTCACTGCACTCTCTCTGCACTCTCACTGCACTCTCTCTGCACTCTCACTGCACTCTCTCTGCACTCTCACTGCACTCTCATTGCACTCAGCTTGCATGTAGCTGCTCGGCCATGGAAGCCCAATCCAAGAATCTCCCAGTGCAGAGTTTTCATGCTGGAGTTAATGCCAGAGGAAGTTTTGAACTCTGTAGTTATTGAGTCAATAGAGCTTTGGCAACTTTTACACACCATGTGCCTCAGCACTCGGCGACCCACGCTGTTACTTTACGTGGTCTGCTACTTCACGGCTGAGTTGCTGTTGTTCCTAAACGCTTCCACTTTGCAATAATACCACTTACAGTTGACTGTGGAATATCTAGCAGGAAATAAATTTCACAAACTGATTTATTGCCAAGGTGGCATCCTATGACAGTACCACGCTTGAGTTCACTGGGCTCTTCAGAATGACCCATTCTTTCACAAATGTTTGTAAACCCGACTGCATGGATAAGTGCTTGATTTTACTCACCTGTGGCAATGGGTCTGAATGAAATACCTAAATTAAACGGAGGAGGTATGTCAAGAGGTATGTCTCAATACTTTTATCCATATAGTGTATATTTCAGTGCATAGTTACATTTATTTTTGCATAGAAATACCACTGGACTATTTACTGGAGCAATTTTTCTTTGGCTTCTATAGCAGGGCTTCTCCTAGGTTGGCATTTCTGGGGTCATGACCCAGTACAAGTAGCCAATGAATTACCAGCTATTTGAATAAGGACCTGTAACCCCACCCACATGACCCCCATATTCTCACTAAATAAATGAATGAATGAGAAAATGCAGGTGCCAGCTGTCTGGTTTAAAAAATGCACAATCACTTCAGTGTTGTGCCCAAAAAAAACTACAATTAAATTTCCTGCCGTCACAGATAAACACATCATAGCATACACAGGCCAGCAATACTCTTTTAAGCGGAGACTTCAAAGAAACAAACACACCCAGTCCTTGCTACACCAGTTTACCATCTTCCTGAAGCACCTTGAAAGTCATCGCCCAGTATAAATAACAGTCTATTCCAGATCGTTTCGCTTTGGATGATAATTCATAAATTCCAAATATAGTCATGTGGTAAATCTTAACAACGTACGCATAACTAAGTTCACAAACTGCAACTCCAAAAATGACTTTTGAGGCAAATGCTATTCTACAAAGATGTGCACATTTTTTAGTTTGTTTTATGTATTTAACGTTCAGAAATTGAAACGGGAATTAATTCTTCTCACTTTTGCTGTTCTGTGCTGGTGGAATCGTATCAAGTTTCATATCGTGTATCTTGTCACAGGACCTTTCAGACGAGTGAAGTATTGTCTCCATGTTTGTTTTCCATGTGATCAGGCATTTTTGTGCCCTTGGTAATCTTTTCATCACAACTGACGGGTTATTTGACTTGGCCTGAACACTCTTTGAACTTTTTTTTATTTTGTAGGTGTAAATCTGAAGCTGAATGCCTGACATGTTACAGAGTAAATGATGTCTTCTATCTTTAGAAAAAATATGAATGCTAGATTTGTAAAGCTATATGTCTATTAAAAGAGAGACTGGGGGAAAAAAGGCATTGTAATAATTACTCTAGAGAGATCTGCCATCAGACTGTATTCAAATATGTCGACGGGCAAAATTAAAGCTGAATTTAATTGTGGACTGCTAAGAAGGATTGTTTTGTTTGATTTGACCTAGTTTCCACCAAGGAAAGAACCAAGATACTGAGAGATTCAGAATCTTCAAAGTCTTTCGGGTATTGGACAGATATCCATGCTGCACAGTCAGGGGGATGTAGGGTCATTTACACCAACAAATAGGTACCCAGACAGAGATTCAACAAGCTGAGACAGGCAGCAATGGTTCGAGTACAGGCTGGCTGGCTGGATCCACTTCTCCTGCTGCATGGACAAAACATGGCTGGAAAAGCCCAACAAGAAGTGAAATAAAACATCTGGAAACATCAGCACTGATTGATGCATCACTCACAATACTCCATTTAAAATTTTTTTTTTTTAAATGTACTCTAAACAACCAGAAGGATGCTTGTGTTTTTTTAGCAGTAGTTACACACTAGTGTGGATATTTTTCCATATATTTCTTGACAGATTTGTATATAAATTGTCTGATTTGCATATTAATTTGTTGAGCAATACCTGCTGCACAATCTAATTACACTGAAGCTGTGAATTGCGTGTCACAGCTGAGATAATGTAACTGGGGCACGGTGAATATCACTGATCTGGAAAAGAATGGGTCACCCTTAACATAGAAATTCTTTATTTAGCAAGATGCAGGTTTTCATTTACAGTGAATCAACATTATTAAAGCCTATTATTCCACTTCTGCTCTGTGTGTGTGGTGTTTAAATATGAGAACTCTGATATCCTCCAGAAATCTAATGATGCGAATTTAGACTCTAAACTGCTCAAAATGCGTGTTTGTGCGTTTAGGCCTTAAGAAGCAGAATCCAGGAACTGCCCTGTTCCGGATAAGCAACTGGAAGACAGATAAATGTTATATGCACCATATTCCTATATTAAAGTTTCAATAACTTATGAACATTCACATCTCGACAGTGCAATTCGTTTATAATTTGATAAACAGTTATATTAATCTATAGCTGGGCCCGCTGCCTGTAAGCAGTCGGGTAAATATCCTCGGTGAGGCGCGTTAAATCAGGCGTGCCCTGTCGGCACTGTAGGGGGCAGCAGCGTGACAGCCGAGCTGCGGTACGGTAATCTGATGCGCAGAGAGAGGCGAGGAAGACGAAGAATAAGAAGTGGAAACGGGAGAAGTTCGGGCATTGATTGGTTCTGTCTGGGCACGGATTCCGCTCTGGGGGAATAAGTGTGTTTTTACTTTGACTGGGGCTTCTCCTCTCCAATCAGAACTGTGGATCATGCACTGACAACAAACAAAAGACCTAACGAGCTAGCCGCTCGTGTCTGGTTTTAATTTTATCTGTCAGATTGTTTGCTTTTAGAGAGAATAAACCGTCTTCTTACGTTTGATTAGCTTGCAAGCAAACGTCGCAGCGCTTAATTCGTTTGCGGGCGGGCCAGCTCTAGAAGTTTTTATCGGAGCTAGCTTGGTGAGCTAGCTGGCCGTTTGCTTGTAGGTTATATTTTAATAGATAGCTGAACGTCCGATCGCCATGTCCGGGCAGTCCTCGGGCTGTGGGTTTCTGATGTCGGTCGTGGTTCACGGAGACTCGACTCTCAGCGAACAGGAAAAAGAGCTCAGCCAGCGTCTCCGGCGACTCTACCCGGCCGTAAATGAACAAGAGACCCCGCTGCCCCGCTCGTGGAGCCCCAAGGACAAGTTCAGTTACATCGGCTTGTCTCAGAACAACCTCCGAGTGCATTATAAAGGTACGGCGCAGGGACGCGGGGCTGCTGACTAGCAGCTCTTGCTAGCCGCCGGCCGGCCAGCTAACGAGCCCTTCAGTCACAAACCAAGCAGCGACAGTCTCAGACACCGCCATCACAAACACCACTCACGATCGCTAACAAACAAAACAGGCCGTTTTATGAATTTTAATAAACATCCTTTAAATGCCGCTATGGCGCGGCCTCTACGTTTGAAGAACTAGCTCGTTAGCCACCATAACGTATGTGTGTATATTTGTAATTTTTGAATCCCGGATTTAAACACGAGAATAACGCCAGTGGTGTGCTGTTTGTCGGTATTAATTTAAATTCCTTAATAATAATTATTTTAGCTAGCTGCTGCTAAGATGGCATTGGGTCGTTTGGTACAAAATGTTCCGGCTAAATGGAGCTAAGCTAAGATAATCCAGCGAGCTCGCCTGGTCAGCAAGGCTGCCCGGGGTCCCCTAGGCGGCTGCCCGTCTATAACCAAATATTTCGGCCAATTTCGCCTTTATATTTAACATTAAGCCTTGGCACGTTGCTATATTTAATTGATTACCGAGATTAAATTGCGAGCATTTTGTTGCCGCACACTTGGCTAGCTCGGTAGCTGACAGCTAGCACTGTGGGTAGATAAAAGTGCTTTTTAAATTAATTTTATTGAGATTATGGTTTATTTAAACGTACGCTTCAAGGTGGATGAACTGTCTTCATGCTTATTATTGAGCGTTTCAGCCGTGTTGGGTAGCGCCGGCCTCCGGACGTGTCGGCTAGCTGCTTAGCTATCTAGCTATCAGGCTATTGTGGCAACATAACAACAAAAGGCTGCGTGCGGTCAGTCCGCTGCCGTCGGCGTCCATCCATCCCTCCGCCGTTGCGGTGCCGCAGTCCGACCGCCGGGCGACGAACCCGCGTCCCGGCTGTGCCCACGGAGCCCTTTAATGCCCCCGCTCGTTATTCCGCCCAGCCCCTGCGGTTAAAAACGTATTTTGGGGACACCAGGTTTGGGTTTGGAAATTGAATAGGAGATGGCTGCCTTGACGGGGGCGCCTGGCGTGTGTCAGGGTAAATAAATCACCCGGGGTGGGGATACAGCCCCCATACCCCGCTAAGGTGTTTCCAGAATGGGCCAGTGACCCCCAGAGACGCCTTCAGTGTGTCTATATGTGACACCCTAACAAAGAACAGGACAGGGCCACACACACAGGCTAGGCCTTGTAATAACAGGAAGCTGGAAGGTTTAAGTCCTACACACAGCCCTGACAGAGGAACCCAGCAAAAAAGGGGGCTTTTTTTCCTGTTGCAGCGAAAACAGAAATTGGGCCTCCCTCTCCAGAAACGTGATGTCTAAGAATAGGGATGGTGCTGCTGTGATCGCTTTAAACAGGCTTTTGGCTTTTGGTTGTGCCTAACCACGCATCTTTTTCTTAGTCTTTGTTGGAGTCTTTCGAGCTCTGCCTTGGATTGTCCACACATACAGCTGTGTCACCTTTCAGCAAGTTAAACTGGTTTTCAGTTCAATTATAGCAAGTGACAGTGATGAGTAAGTCCTTTTGTGGGTAAGGCATCGATCCATAGCCTATGAAATATGTGTAAAACATTTATATGTTGGTATTAGGACCAAATTTCAAATGTATAAAATATATAAAGATATTTTATTTTTATGGCCATTGTGGGGGGAAATGGTGGTTTTTGATGCCTAAAATGCAGTAAATATGACATTCCGCATTCAGTCTGCATAGTAACTGAAGAGAGTTACGCTAAAGGAAAAACAGGTTTGCAAATGGCTGCCAACGGTCTCTGGTGTGGTTGGTCCTTTGCCTCTGGCAAAGGCAGACCTAGACCGTTTGGGGAATTTAACCTCAGACCCTTCAGGGAAGGGATCTTTCATTATTCCCGTCCCCGTTCCATTTTTAACCGCGCAGCCCTTTCCTTTGTCCAGGCACTCGTGTGCTCTTGTCTGCCTTGTTGCTGGGTGCGCTGTGACCCCGATGAGGAAGGGCTCTATGCTTAATTATGGTGGTGGCCTCACTGACACCATGATAGTGTTTCTCAAACCGGTCCTCAGGGACCCCCAGACAGTCTGTGTTTTTGTTCCCTCCCCGTGGACTGTCTGGCTTGAGCTGGGAAGGAGCAAAAACACGGACCTTCTGGGGGTCCCCGAGGACCGTGTTGATGAACACTGCTCTGTGATATGGTTCATGGGCAGTGGGACGAAATCCATGTAGCTGACCTGTATCAGGCTTGAGAAAAACATACCTTGTTTTTTTAATTCCTGGGTTCAGGTTCCAACCATCATTGCAGTTGATAAACACTGCTCTGTGATATGGTTCATGGGCAGTGGGACAAAATCCATGTAGCTGACCTGTATCAGGCTTGAGAAAAACATACCTTGTTTTTTTTTAATTCCCAGGTTCAGGTTCCAACCATCATTGCACTTAAATCTTCCCCCAGGACCCTTAATGTTTTGTTTAGTCCTGTAATTGTTTTGTAATGTACATCATCATGCCCATTACTTTTTACGATTGTGTTTATGATTCCAGTGATGCATTTTTATCTAATTCTTTGTTGGTACTCTCACTGCATTTTGGGGATTTATGAAGTGTGAGACTGAAGGAGAAGTTAAAGTAACGAAGACTGTGTTCCTGAATAGCGATGGTCCAGGACTGCTGTACGTCGCCCATATGAACGTTTGTGTGTTTGCTGTGTTGAGTAGGTACCGTGGGCACTTCCCGGTTTCCAGAGTGTGTTTGGGTAGGGCAGGGGTCTCCAACTCTGGTCCTGGAGAGCTACTATCCAGTAGGTTTTCTATCCTACCTGGCTTCTGATGAGCCACACCTGCTCCTGGTATTTA
>JAODLC010000085.1:1616577-1627331 GCA_026781145.1 Hippopotamyrus pictus | reverse complement strand
GAGAACAGGTGTGGCTCATCAGAAGCCGGGTAGGATAGAAAACTTACTGGATAGTAGCCCTCCAGGACCGGAGTTGGAGACCCCTGGGGTAGGGGGAGTGTTAGTGTTGCCCAGGCTTGGCAAGCTGTCTTGTTTTTTTTTTTTTTTTGTGGTTCTCACCTGTCTTCTCCCAGCAGTGACCACATGACCTTTGCCCTCTAAACATTTTGACTTTCTCCACTTGAGATTTCAGGCGGTGTGAGGAATGTGGCCCTGAAAGAGGGGGCGCGTGGTCGGACCCTGCTCCGTCAAAGGCTCCTGCTTAAAGGCAGAGGGGAGAAGTGAGGAGAGGAAAAGATTCCCTCTGCTCCAACTTAGGCTTTATGGCTGAAATGTGAGAAGGTGGCCGGGTCTGTTGTGACCTTCTCAGCTCTGGTGGTGGTGTTGGATAATCTCGATGTTGTTGTCAGACCTTCAATCTTTTTTTACTGAAACTGAGCATGTACAGCATTTGCTGTAGACTGTCTGATCTAAAAACATTAGGTCGTTTGTGAGAGATGCAGAAATAACTAGTGGTGTAGACCATTTGGGGGACGTACCTGGTTTAGCTTTTGAGCCACCGTTGCACCTATAGTTGGACTGCAGGCGGCGGCTATAATGAAGATTATTTTTATTTGTTTATTTTCTGAAGAGCTCTTTAGGTGTAAATGGGGGGTGGGCGCCCCTGCCCGTCTGTCTTCCTCCTGCGGCTGGTGGGGGCGGAGCAGAGGGTGGCCACATTCTATTTGGGCAGATTTGTTGCACACATTGTCTGAATGGGGGGTTTGTGTCTCGGGAATGCTCGTTCCCGAAAGAGGTTTTGCCCACGCAAGGAGAGAAGTAGCTTCTGCTGGCCTCCTTCGATGCTTCTCCGCTTGTCTTCATTCCACCTGCTCCTCTTCATCCGTCTACTGGGCCTTCGTTTCCAACTCTTTGTTTCCAACTTTTTTTCCAGCATCCGTGGATGAGAGATCTCATCGGCCTCTCAGCCATTTGCTTTATTAGTGACCCGATGTCACTAGTCAGTCTTGTGTTGAAGCCCTCAGTTGTTGCATATGCAAAGCTCCTGACCTGTCTGGTTGAATCTTATTGGCTGATTGTTTGAAGTTGAAGTATGTATAGTTTTGAAGTATAAGATGTAGTGTTTGCCTCCATCCCCCCCCCCCCCCCCCCCCCCCCAAAACTGAAGGACGAGCTCCTAGTAGGATGGCAGTATTGTAGCCTTCCTCGCTGCCTCATGTATCTGGATTTCACCGTAGCATGACTCCACCTGACAGGTCGTTCTGTGTGGGAGATCAAAGCCTGCCTTGGAGGAAGTTCGCCACAGAGTGGTTTTTCTAGAACACCTCATTGTCCCGGCGCTCTGCAACGGCACCCTCCATCTTGTTTGACGTTCCGTTGATGACGCCACTTCCCCGAGATATGCAGCCTCGGTCTCAGACGGACGGCTTCTGTTCCCGCGGACTGAAATGGTCGCGGCGTCGGGTATCTTGGATTGTGGATTTCGGATCCGAGGAGTCATTTTCCGAGGAAGATGCGTCTGACCAGGGACGACCTGGCTTTGTGATCAGAGGAGCCTCTCGGAGGCAGTGTCGGTCCTTATTTGGCCTAATACTAAACTAACGAATACATCAGTAATGAACTTCTGCTCCAGGGTCACGTTTAGGGCGATTTGTCGATTTAAAATTTTTTTTTCTCTCTATATTTTTTTTTTTTTTTTTTTTAATCCTGTCCAACCGTCTACTAAAATGGTCCTAAACACTAACAGTAATTTTTATATTGTTGGTGAAAAACCGATAGAATTTATTTTATTTTTTTTTTTTTTTATATATTTAAAGTATTGACTTGATTTGCCATAGGCTCAGTGCTCAGGGTCATTCCTGGGGATGTTTGTAAGGGGATACAGCTGGGATAAAATGAGAAGCCCCCCCCCCCCCCCCCCCCCCCCCCCCCCCCCCCCTCTATGAACAGTCTGTTTCCTAGTAACAGCAGCTGTGTTAGTTGAGCAGAACATGGCTGCTTGATTCCATGCCCTGATTGGTCACATTCTACATGCCCCACCCCTTCCTCCTCACTACTTATATCACATATAAGCAGACACTTCTCAGGGGTTTCCTCCTCTTTCCGGAACTCTGGCTGTGAAATATTTATATATAAATCACATTGCTGCACGCGCTTCGGTTTTCCTGAAGAAAAAGGGGCCGGTCCTCTTCTTGCTGCCGAGCGAGTGAAAGGACGGCTGACCAATCGCACGAGTGAGTGAAAGGACGGCTGACCAATCGCACGGAGTTGACCCAACCTGCCCTTCCTTTGGTGCTCACAGGTCACGGGAAGACCCCGAAAGATGCGGCTTCGGTGCGGGCGACCCACCCCATCCCAGCCGCCTGTGGGGTCTATTACTTCGAGGTCAAGATTGTCAGCAAAGGAAGGGACGGGTGAGTTTGTTTAGCCAATCATTTCGTTCCATTTAGTTGCAGCAGTAGCATCTTTAAATGTTTAGCAAATAAGGTCAATTATGCTACATGCAGTGGAAGTGTAATTGTTTGTTAAATTACTGCGTTCCAGTCGTTCTGAAGTACTGTGCCCTGTATTCTGAGGAAGTTTCTCTCCAGCAAGCTTTCTAACGAATTTCAGTAGCCAGTTTACCCTCATTTGTCTTCTCTGGAAAACGACAGGATGTCACCAATTAGCGCCGATTAGCGGAATGGGCTCGGACATGTGGGGTATGGTCTGCGTTTCGTGGCGGCTGTGTGATGTTTACTTCATGAGGGCATGGAAACAGAGGGTGAAAGTCAATTAAATTCTTGGTGTAAAATATTAAATGTGTGTGATACTTTTAACTACTTGGGCCCTTGCTAGGCTGTAATGGTTGTTTCTGGATTGCAGTATAAACCTCTTTTCTACAGGACCCAGCAAATCCAGTGATTATGATAATTTTATGTGTTTATGTGGGTGGAGCATGTGGAGTCTACTTCTTCTATGGAAATATTGCTCTTTTTAAACTACATTTGTGGCATTTTGTGTTAAACACGTGTTTATTGAATTAAAATCTGAGCCACGACTCATTGTGTAGATATTAGGTAAGTATGCAGGTATGCCGTGGTACTGTTTGATATGTTTCACATCGAGCTGTTAATTCATGAGAGTTCAGCCGAGGTGAAAAGGTTAAATCCACACCCACTAACCCCAAAAAGCATGGCTTTGAATGGGCTCTGAAATGTCGTAACTCTGTGTTGGGGCAAAATTTTTCTGTAAAATGTAGTTATTCGTATAATACTTTAAAAGACCTGAATTAAAGACCTTTAAATTTTAATTCTTAAAATGTTGCTATATGCTTTAATTATTCAACAATCAACTTTTTTTTTTTTATCTAACCAAATGAGGCTTGCTACAGAAATAGTTGCATTAATCTCTCAGTAATAGTCTAACTAATTGCGCAGTGATCACACATTAATTGCTGGCAAGTGAAATGAACTGTAAGAGGCAAAAACATGTGTGAAGATTGAGGCGTACCAGGGGCCCGGTTAACGTTTCTGAAGATTGGGGCGTACCAGGGGCCCAGTTAGCGTTTCTGAAGATTGGGGTGTACCAGGGGCCCGGTTAGCGTTTCTGAAGATTGGGGCGTACCAGGGGCCCGGTTAGCGTTTCTGAAGATTGGGGTGTACCAGGGGCCCGGTTAGCGTTTCTGAAGATTGGGGTGTACCAGGGGCCTGGGTTAACATGGCACAGATTGAGAAGGTGTTGAGATCACAAGTGGAGGTGATTCGGATTAGTAACGACACAGATAGCTATTACGGTATACTGATCGCCACCGATCCACCTCCCATACTTACTTATTCAGTTTTCAGCAGTCTGTAAAAAGATGGCTCCTATTTCTTGTTAAATCAATCCAATCAATCACACAACAGCTCTTTCTCGTTTTAGATGTTTTTTGCAATAATTAAGCTGAACATTAAAAATGTCTCACTTTTTTTTTTTTTACCACTCAGTGGGTGTGAGCACAGTGACAACTGACTGCTGTGACGTCATGCGCATACCTTTTGCAGTACGAGTAGCGTAAGGACGCTTAGATAAGAGGGTGACGATCAGGAAGTATTTTACGCTTTTATCAACAACTACTAGCAAAGTAATTTGCAGTCTCTGTAAAAACAAAGCTTTGAGATGTGGAAGTAGTGTTTAGTGGAAAATCACACTATACGAAGTGCACGCAGTTGTGCAAGACGATGCGAGTAAGACGGAAAAAGCAGTGGATGATTTGGGAGTCGCTTGCTCGGGCTGTTCTGCGCACTGGCTGCAGCTTGTGATGCGCAAAGGCCTGCTATCGTTATGAAGCGTAAGTGACACTGTTGCTAGTGTGAGAAAAATTGTGACATTTTAAGCATTTGTTGCTTGCGTTTACTCTCCCGGAAGATATTCGGATTGAACAGCAAATGCCTCAAAAACTTAAAACACGATGGACAAACAAGGTGATGCGAGGTGCGTTATGTAAAATTTTTGTAGCCTAAAGATTGTTTTGGCATGCTTATTTTCATTTGTATTTACTAGTTCAAATATGATTAAAAAAATATAGTATAAATCTATATATTTTATTAAAATGTTACAGTAAAAACACTGGAATCTATTATTGGAATCGGACTGGAACTGGAAAAAATGTGGATCTGGCCCTCCCTTACTCACAACCACTCTATAATATGTTTCACATCTAACTGTTAATTCGTGAGCATTCAGTAAAGGTAAAAGTTTAACTAAACTTCAGGTGAGCAACCTGAAGCTGTAAGTATAGCTGGTGTTAGGGTGTACCCTCATGGAGGAAGAGGAAAAGTGTTTTCTCGAGTGCGTCCTCTTGAAGGCGTCCAAGGGACAGAGAGCTCCGTCTGTCGTTTTTCTCCTCATCACTGTCTGCTGTCGCTTTTTCAGGTACATGGGAATCGGTCTCTCAGCCCAAGGCGTCAACATGAACAGACTCCCAGGTGAGGTGCAGCGTGCCGGGGTCCCGGGGTGCGTGTGGCCGGCGTGAGTGGCCAGCCTCACTTTCATGGCATTCTGGGTACGGGGAGGGCCTACTGTAGAGGATGGGGTGTTTGTCACGCTGCCTGAAAAATAATATTCAGTTATATTCATCCTTGGTTCTAGTTTTGAGTGAACCTTTTGTCCAATGGGGTGTGGCTTCTGTCTTGTGGGGGCGGAGCTTTCTTTTTCTATATTTGTTTTGATTCGCCAATTGCCTTTGTCCATTTCATACCCTACGTGTTTTGCCATCCATGTGGTGTTAAACTTGGGTTGTGTGGAGAGCCTCATTCAGAAGATAACCAGCCTGTGTGTGATGCAGGTAATGCGATGGTCTTGCCAGGTTCCTGGGCTTGGGTGAGCGGTTTAGACTGTCATGGGCACCTCGCTGCCAGTAAATGAGTAACCAGACTACCTCCAATACACCCCAGGGGGGGTGGTTCTGACTTGAAATGGGTGTGCGCCTGTGTGACGGGTGTTGCCGAAATCGCTAACGGACATCAAGGAAGTTTCGCCAGGGTAAATCTAGGACAGTGCGTAAAGGACAGGATAGAGGAGAGGATGTAGGGGATGAGGGAGTCACATGACCCCGCCACCAGACGGCCCCAGACCACAAGGCTACGGAGGCCAGCAGTGGACAAACCTATCGTTTGGGAAAGGTGAAGCCGTAGCCCGGGTGCAGATTGAGAGTGGAGAGTGAGTCGGTGATTCCTGGTAGCGGCGGCGCTCAGACCCTCTCTGCCTTTCCGATTACGGACCGTTCGGCTTGGGGAGACGACGTCGTTTCCATATTTGCTCACTTGCTGTGTCTGGGCTTTTTTTTTCCTCTTCATGTTTTGTATTATTGTCCCTATTGTAGACTATAGTCTACATCAGGTGATAGATTGTGCAGCACTCACTGTGCCAAGTTTCTGTTTGGAAATGTGGTCACTGTGATGTTTCTGTGATGGCTCCCTCCTAGCCTGTAAGGATGCCACGCCTTCAGTGAGCCAGCATGCTAATCCTGGCTGGGTTGTGAATAGGTGAATGTGAGGTAGCGTTAAGCTGTACGCTGCTTGTATCAGCGTGATTGCTTTTACCGTCCACGTTGCAGTCGTAAGAAATCGCCCAGTGCCTAATCAAGAAATGTAGTTTTGATGGCCCTCCTTCTGCTTCTTCAGGTTGGGATAAACACTCGTATGGTTACCACGGCGACGACGGCCACTCCTTCTGCTCCTCGGGCACGGGGCAGCCGTACGGGCCCACGTTCACCACGGGCGACGTCATCGGCTGCTGCGTCAACCTGATCAATAACACCTGCTTCTACACCAAGAACGGCCACAGTTTAGGTAGGACGGCACGAGGGAACACGCCTGCAGGTTCAAACGAGAACATCTATGGCCTCATAAACACATTTAACCCTATGCTTACTGAAGTAAATCTGTCAGAACTGCTCTTTAAACATCAGATCAAGCCGCTGATTGGAATCCCGTTAAGGGGGTGTCCCGCTAAGTTCGCTCTGGCTAATCCCAGAAAGCAGGCCAGTTACCCTGTGATGATAGTATCGGTGAACCACTCCTCAGTGTGAGTGGCTCTCAGAATTTCGTGTGTTTGGGAGGGTTTCCCAGAAGCTGGAATGTTTGTGGGCTACTTCTCTGTGATGTTTACCGATGTATCACTATGGAAACCAGGCTGTCGTGTTTTCATTATGGTGCGTTCAGTCTCGTTTTTGCCGTGATGGTCGGTTTATGGCCTAACATGTACTGAAGTTGTTCTCACCTCTGGCTTCCCAGGTATCGCTTTTACTGATTTACCGGTGAGTAAAAATGGACGATCCTCTTCACTGGAATGTGTTTGTCTTCCTAGTAAAGATTTTTGACCTGTGTGGTATTCGTTGTGACTTTACATGGGAATGCTCTGTACTACAGGTAAAGCTGTATGCTGTCCCGTTGGTAGTGAAGATTCTCGTCTGGGGATTCACTGAAAATACGAATCCATAAACCTTTAATGGGAAAATATTCAATGGTTTCTGCAAGAATTCAGTGCTGAGGCACACCTTGCTCTGTTAAGCAGATTTTTAATAAATATTCAAGCAGGGGTACCATTAGATATTTTGGCCCCCATGAAAGCATATCCCCCAACCCAGACCAATGCAGATATGTCACAAATTTTTTAGACTCCCTGTCACTCAGGGGTCCTTGGAATCCTCCTAACTGCCCCCCCCCCCGTCTTTTAGAAACCTATTTACAGGATGTTTATGATGTTGCGATGCTTGTCATTGGTGCGGAGATGAGATTTTAGCACTTATGCCACTGTTGGGAGTGTCTATAACGCGGTTTGTCTTAGTTGCATGCCGCCCTGTGTCTGCCCTTCCCCCCCCCCCCAGCCGAACCTCTACCCCACAGTGGGCCTGCAGACACCCGGCGAGGTGGTGGACGCCAACTTCGGCCAACACCCCTTCGTCTTCGACATCGAGGACTACATGCGCGAGTGGAGGACCAAGATCCAGATGCTGATCGGCCGGTTCCCCATCGGGGAGCGCGAGGGCGAGTGGCAGTCCATGATCCAGAAGTGAGTCTCGGGCGGGCTTGGGGTCTCGCTGCCGGGAGTGCTTTGCGGCCCCAGTGACCCACGTCTCTGCTCCGCTCCCCTCCCCTCCGGCAGGATGGTAGCATCGTACTTGGTCCACCACGGTTACTGTGCCACAGCGGAGGCGTTCGCACGTTCCACGGACCAGACAGTGCACGAGGAGCTCGCCTCCATCAAGAACAGGCAGAGTGAGTCCTCCCCCCCCCGGCAGGCCTCCCATCCATAAAGTCTGGGGGCCCCCAGTCTGATCTTAGATCCACATCAGACTTGAGCGCAATGTCCGCTTGTATTTGTTTGCGCGACCATGCATTGGATCCAGTAACGCAGCCATTACTTCCGATGTCATCGTTAGCCCCTGGCAGCAGAATGCATTTTCACTGAGAATGTATTTAAAACAGGGACCTAAACCCAGACTGACAGGACCCAGACTGTCTACCAATCAAAATGAAATTAACTCATGACAAGCCCATTGGGGAGGGGCGAGAGGGTTCCTGCACAGGCCGTGTGGACAGCATGCGAGCCTAGTGCCCCTCCTTTGTGCCCACCCCCTATAACACGTTCACCCTGTGCCCCCCCGCTCCACCTTCTGTCCCGCAGAGATTCAGAAGCTGGTGCTGTCAGGGCGGATGGGCGAAGCCATCGAGACGACACAGCAACTGTACCCCAGCCTCCTGGAGAGGAATCCCAATCTTCTCTTCATGCTCAAGTAAGCGTCTGTCCCGCCCCAGTGGGACGTGGGCAGTGGGCGTGCAGGGCCGGCTGCCCATTTCCAAACCTCAGTCTCATAAAATGAGATGTTCTGTTGATTATAACCTGCTTAAACTCAGCCGGTCATTTCCCTCGCTCTTATTGTCCCGTTCCTTCCCCGACTTGACATCCGCTGGAGTTTCAGTATACCGTCTCCCGGAAGACGTTCGCCACGAAGCGCCTACTCGCGTCCCTTTGAGCCGAATCCACGCCAGGCGCGGCTAATCGATCCCCGAGCGCGGGATCAGGTAACGTGGCCGTTTCCCTTCACAGGGTGCGGCAGTTCATAGAGATGGTGAACGGCACGGACAGTGAGGTGCGCTGCCTGGGCGGCCGCAGCCCCAAGTCCCAGGACAGCTACCCCGGCAGCCCCCGGCTCTTCGGCAGCCCCAGCCTGAGCCCCAGCCACGGGCCCAACATCCACAGCCTGGCCTCACCCACCAAAGCCGGCAGCTCCCACTCCTACCTGTCAGGTAGGCGACCGGCCGCTGCTCCCAAGCAATGCGCAGACCTGCCACAGGACAGTCATCACCCCCACTTTCTGCCCAGTCTCTCGGTCTTCCCAGTCAGCGAAAATGAGATTAAAATGGACGTCGGAATTAATGTTAGCGGGCCGCGTTTTGGGTGTAATAAATCGTGGAGGGGGGGGGAGCAGTTTTGTTATGCTGGTCTGCTGTGCTGTTTGTAGGCCAGACTTCCCATTAATGCACCGGATCTGGCCTGAGCCAGTCGCTGTCGCAGTGGCACGCTGCTTGCTGGAGGAAGCATTCGATTACGCCATATATACAACACTGGGCCTGCCATTTGTCTATGGGAAGGGGAGGAGGGACAGTTTCTGCATGCTAAATCTGTATCTCTCCCCCTCAATGTATCACAGTGGTACAGCCCATCTCGGGGCAGCCTGTGTATTCTAGGCGATAACTCCCCTCCCCTTTCATAACTCCCTGAGTCTCGTCTCTTCTCCCCAGGTTTCGACACCAGCTGCAGTAACGGGGTGGCGCCCGCTAAGCCCCACCCCCAATCCCACAGCCACAAGCAGTCGCCCCCAACCCTGTCCAACGCCGAGCTCAACACCATCAACAGCACGCGGAGTCAGCATGGCGGCACCTGTACCAGGTGGGTAGTAGGGAGGAGTCTCTGCGAACCAATAAGGTGTATTAAAACGGGTATGCTAATTATATGGGGGCGGAGCTTCACGTGAATGACCTGGAGCTACTTTTGTGGGCTGCAGCAATGACATGGACATGGAGGTGGACCACTATAGCAACGGCGTGTCGGAGGCGACCTCTAACGGCTTCCTGAACGGCAGCTCCAAGCACGACGTCGAGCTGGAGGAGTGCGATAACGACATGGGTACAGTGGGGCTCCCTCTAGTGGCCGATCTGCCACACTGTCACCGGCTGTATTCTAAAGCAAGCCAGAGCTGCCTTTTGGTCCATGTTGGGTTTAGTGGAGGCTTGGGTGGCTGCCGGAGCGGCGTCCCTGGGTCCGGCGTTGACCCTCTGTGTGTCCATGTCCGTGCAGATGTGGACCCCACCCTGCCCAGGCGGCAGCTGTGTGGCGGCAGTCAGGCAGCCATCGAGCGGATGATCCAGTTCGGCCGCGAGCTGCAGAGCATGAGCGAGAGCCTCCGGCGTGAGTGCGGCAAGAACGCGGCCAACAAGAAGATGCTGAAGGTACGTCTGATCCTCCCCCCAGGGCCTGAACACCGCCTCAAAACCTGGAATTGGGCCTAGATGACCAAGAAGTGGCCTGTTTGCTCATTATCCATAACGAGAGCTTTCAGCGCCCTCTGCAGGCAGCTACATGCTACTGCATCCAGACACTTCAAGTTCAAGTTTACTGTTGTTTCTGGTCCATACAATGCTGACGCTAGGAGGGCCAGCTCCCCGCTATGAGGGGAAGCAGGGTTTTCACTGCGTCCCAGCAGTGGGTGGGTTTATTATAATAACCATTTCTGGAGGAGAAAGTGACGTCTGTCTGCTCTGGGTGTGAATGAATATCCTGAAGTATAGGCCTTGGTTCTCTATTCACTAAACTTCTCTAATAGCTGGATGTGCCCCCTGTTTTTGCTGGAGATGCATGTTTATAAGAAGGCAGCATTGTGAGCACAGTCGGCGCGCGGGCTTGAGGTGTGTGTGCCGTCTCTCGGCAGGATGCGTTCAGTCTGCTAGCCTACTCGGACCCCTGGAACAGCCCGGTGGGCTACCAGCTGGACGCCATACAGAGGGAGCCCGTCTGTTCCACCCTCAACAGTGCAATATTAGGTAGGGCCCTGCCTTTTGTATAGAGTGGACCCAAGAGGTATGCCTGGTCTCGTCTGGGTGCTGTTGGGATGTTAGGTCTTCAGTCTAGCTGTGGGCGGGGCTGATGTGTGGGCGGGGCTGATGTGTGGGCGGGGCTGATGTGTGGGC
>JAODLC010000085.1:1587272-1607342 GCA_026781145.1 Hippopotamyrus pictus | reverse complement strand
CTGAGCACGTTTTTTTCCAAATCAAGCAGTATAATCAAGCAATAAAAAACACCCAGTGCCCAAATAATGCATTGTCTCTGTTTTTTCTTGAAAACAATTTGCCCCCCCCCCCCCCTGTTGAGAACCACTGATAGATATATATATTGTTTGGTGTTAGACTTGATCCTCAACTCACTTTTGAAGCTCATGTTAAACAGCTCTTCAACACTTCATTCCACCACCTCAGAAATATTGCAAAGCTCTGTCCTACTCTTACCTGGCATGGTTTGTTCAGGAGAGAGCCGGAAGGGTTAACTCAAATACAGATTTTAGATGATATCTAAAATCCTAGCTAGCTCGCCAATTGTTAGGTTCTGTTGTTTTGCCCTTAAAGCAATGAGCTAGGTGCACTTTTTGGGAGGAAGGAGTTTATTTCCAGATGTTCTCTGGTGCAGTAGATATTACACACAGCCTTCTCAACCTTCTCCAAATGTGTGTGATACCAGACTTTTTAGAGAGTTTAAGACAGTAGATCAAGTTTGGTCACAGAAGCCACAAGGTAAAAGGGCAGGAACCATGATGTACCTTGACGATCCTGCTTTTCCAGCCTGATTTCTGTTAGCTGATTTGCACTGAATAGCACCATGCCTTTCGGTCTCAGTTGGGAATGAGGGCAGGTTGATTTTCTATCAGGGGGCCACACAAGCCCGGCTCTGTTAAAGGTCATCTCCACCTTCTCGTGGTGCCAGACAGACAGCATCCAAAGTAGGGGATTTCCAGATGGGGTGAAGTACGGTGGGGACTCTGTGTGCCCTGGTACCGTCACAGTAGCCGTAAAGGCCCGTCTGGAGCTCTGAAACGGAGCAGCTAAAGGGGCTCTGGCATCCCGCCCCAGCGTGGGTGACATCATAACTGGGTGCCAGTGTCTTAGGTGCCGGTTGTCCTGGTAATCGCTCCACCACCTGATTACGTCTGGGGGGCTGAAGTGAGTGCGGGGAGAGTGTGCGTGACTCTTCCCCTACCTAAAACAAATCCTTTGCACAAATTACGACTACACAAGCTAAGATTTCTGTGTTACACAGTAATAGAAGAATGAGTAATATAACAAAATTACACAGCAAAATCCTCTACTGGCCATCTTGCAGAGCATAAGAGCAAGCCGGCCCAGCGTGTGCACACATGGACATCACCTTCCACGAGAAACATCAGGCCTCCTGCTGCCCAAGGCGTGGTGAAGAGGAAAGCTGTCCCTTCCGAAGAGGTAACGCTGTGCGTGGTTTGGGGGGCGGGGGGAGGAGGAATGGGCTGACCAGCAAAGAAATGGGCTGACCAGCCACCTCTCATATGTGTTCTCTTTGGACAACATAAAGTACTGCATTTTAATTCAGTGAATTATAATTAGTTATAGTAAAGACAATAAAGTTTGTGTGAAAATGTGTAGTCAAATACATTAAATGTAGTGGTGCATTGATACAGAAATTTCATGTGATACCAAAAATGTAGATTTTTCTTTTTCTTTTTTTGTTCGTATAATATGGATGTGTTAACTAATATATTGTCCATCTCTGATTAAATGAGTTGAAGTCTGTTGTCTGGCTGAGATCCATGAGTCATTTGCTTAATTTTAAGGTGGCTTCTAGTCAACTGGAAATTTTAGATGCACAATAGTAATATTAGCAGGTATATAATTACCTGCTTATGGTTACTGTCTTATTGGAGCTCATTTAGAAGTCTTGCTGTAAAACCCCATTTTGCATTTTTTGAATTCTACAAGTGTGAGTGAAAGATTTGTTTGAAATCAAATGAAAGTTCTGTGTGTGTTGACTCGGTGTATGTACTAGGGGTGTAGCCAGTTCACGTTGTGGTGCAACAGAGAACTTTTGAAATTATTAAACCTGCAAATAACTAGGAACAGCTGTAAACCAAACATAAGGCAATGTGTCGTTCGATGTGTCTGAGTAATGAAACCTAAAGGGATGTTTATTTGCACATAGTAAAAATGGTGCCACTTTACAAAAAGGCTACACATATAAAGAGTTTATGGATGGTTTATAATCTGGTTATTACTTAGGTTGTAACACTTTGTAAATTATTCATAGACAATTTTAAACAAGTTATAACACAGTTTCCTTTTTATTAATGAGTTACAAGTGGCAAAAGGGAGCCTTATTGTAAAGTGATACCATAAAAATTAAATACAGTGGTACCTCAGAACTCAAACTTAATCCGTTCAGAGCTCCGGATCGAATCCTAATAAGTTTGGGTTCTGATTGAATTTTCCCTATAAGAAATAATGGAAAACCAATTAATTGGTTCCCGGCCCCAAAAAATTACACCTAACTATGTGTTTTTTTTTAACATTTAAACACAAAATGAACCGGATAAAACAAGAAGAGCATTTACTGTACTAAACACATCTAAGCACATTTAACAGTCATTTGTAAAATAAGAAAATAAATGTATCCAAACAATGTGTAAAGTTAAAAAAAAAAAAAAACCCATTGTGTCCTGCCCCGATCGTCCGCTCCTTCCGTGTGCTTCACCCCCTCGTTAACCCCGTGTGGAATCCCCGTGTGATCAGCTGTTTCTGGTTGTTGTCATTACTCCCCTGTATTTCGTCCGCGTTTCAGTTTGTTTCCCCAGTCCGGTCATTGTATTGTCCGTCTGTGTTTTGCCTGCCTTACCTGTAATTAAACCCCGTATTCCCCGATACCCTGACGTCTGCGCCTTTGTCTCTATTCCGTCCCTGCTAGGCAGGACAATATTATCATAATTAAATGTATTAATGGTTTATTATTAGTATTAAAAATGTACTTTATTATATAGTAATTACTGTTACTGTCTATCATTGTCTAAATGTATTTTTACTGTCTAAATATATGTATTCAGCTATCACAGTGAATGCGAGGCTGAGACTGAAGCTTTACCCTTTGTTTCCGCTGAGAGACGTGCCGCGTGACTCATTTCCCCAGGCGTACAAGTCATCTTAGGTCAGCGTTCACGGTTTGACTTCTGAGATTCAGAGCGAGTACTAGGTAATTTTTTTCCGAACTCGTTGGTTCCACTTTTAAGAAATTTGAGTTTTAATGAGCTCGAGAACTGAGGTAACCACTGTACATAAATACGTTCATTTACTACTAAGCATGATTGCATATCTGTAGTGATAAACACCCCTATTGCCGGTATTAAATTTTTCTGCCTGGCCTGAAATTCCTGGCAAAAGCGCCTGAAATGTTACAAGGAGACTAAAATGCAGAGCCTGTTTCTGCCTTGCTCTGGTCACACTCATACTCATGTTGGATTTGTTTACAGCAACATATCGGAGGTCTGTATAACAGAGCCAACAGACAGTCTTGGTCTTATCGACTACTCTCTCTCCAGTGCTGGTGAAATTCTTCTGGAAAACAAAATTGTTGATTATGACTGACTGTAACCAGCATTTGCCGTAACCCTCACAAACACTGTTAGCCTAATATTTTCCATGTTGAACATCTACTTGTGAATTTAGGTTCTGCCTCTGTCAAGCAAGGTATTCATTCGTTTCATTGTGCGTACTGAACCGAAAATGATGTAACCAAATGGCATATGATGTATGTGTGTACTGTTACAGCCCTAGTATATTCTGTATGTGCCCCAGACCTTGGTGGGACCCTCCCCAGGTCAGCATGCAGACTGGAGCTCAGTGGAACGGAGACGGCAGGAGCTTCTGCAGAGTGTCTGCCAGAATTCCTCCATGAGGAACCTGACGCACACCCCACTCAGCAAGTTTGTCCTGGATCGCATCTTTGTCTGTGACAAGCACAAGATCCTCTTCTGCCAGACGCCTAAGGTGGGCAACACCCAGTGGAAGAAGGTCTTCATTGTCCTCAATGGTGAGCAGTGTCTTAGTGTGACCTACTGTCGGTCTGGGCACCGATTGTCATTCTTTGTTTGGTTAATCACTGTCATTTTTTATTTTTTGTTTATTTTGCTGACGCACAGGAGCATTCCCCTCTGTGGCAAAGATTCCAGAGAGCATTGTCCATGACCATGAGAAAAATGCCTTGCCTCGCCTCTCCTCTCTGACTGAAAAAGAAATAACTGAAAGGTTAGAGTTTTTGCTTACATTTGTTTCCCAAAATACATCTGGTAAATTCCAGGTGAATAATGACAAAATTTAAAGGTGTGACTCCATGAACATGGTAGTTATTTTCTCTTTGCATTTTAGTTTTTTCCATTACTGCTGGGCTTCAAGGGTTGTCAGACTGGCTCAGGGAAAGCTCATTAGCCAGATTAGGTGATGAAATGTTTTGGGTTTATGATCAACGTGCAAAACTCAAGAACCAATGTATAAACTGAGGTTCTACAGCTAACATTCCATACGTGAAGCTGGTTGGGGTTGAGGCTTTTTGTCGGTTTAGTTTCAGTGACCTTGGTCCACTTGGTCTCCTCTGTCCAGACTAAGCACCTATTTCAAGTTCTTCATTGTTCGAGATCCATTTGAGCGACTCATCTCGGCTTTCAAGGACAAGTTCCTGCAGAACCCACGATTCGAGCCGTGGTACAAACATAGCATCGCGCCGGCCATCATCCGCAAATACCGCAAGGTCCACGGTGGCAGCACTGGTGCCCCCGGGCTGCGCTTTGAGGACTTCGTCCGTTACCTTGGTGACCCTGGGCGATGGCGACTCGACCGCCAATTTGGCGACCATGTGATCCACTGGGTGACGTATGTGGAGCTGTGTGCACCTTGTGACATCGCCTACAGCGCAATTGGCCACCACGAGACCTTGGAGCATGACGCCCCTTCCATCCTCCGAGCCGCTGGCATCAACCAGCATATCTCGTACCCTGCCATCCCGCCGGGAATCACCCGCTACAACCGCACCAAGGTGGAGCAGTACTTCACCGGAATTAGCAAGCGCGACATCCGGCGCCTCTATGCCCGCTTCCAGGGGGACTTTCTGCTTTTTGGCTACGAGCGCCCAGACTTCTTATTGGACTAAATCGCCAGTACAGCCTGTGTGTTCTGCACTTCTGGTGGGGGGTGAGAGGCTCTCTCTGAGAGGGTCTGAATCAATCTGGAAAGCTATAGCCAGGGATTCACACAACTGGTACGCATTCATGGTATAAGACAAAATGTTTGGCAACTTATACATATTTAATTTATGTGCGTTTTCACTGTTGTGACATTACAAATTAAGAAATTAAGGCATAAGAAATTACTACACAGTTTAACCTATATACAGTGAATGCGTACTTGCATACCAGTTATATTAATCCCTAGCTATAGCTAATACTGGGCCACATTGTGTTTACTGGCTAGCCTCCATATCCAGTGCAACTACTGTGCCCTTAGTCCTATTTAACATACTACTGTGTAAGAATATTGACGATGAGAATGATAATTAATGATTTAAATTTTCTATAGAGGCTTGCTGTAAAGTTGACATCATTCCTGTAACGAGAGGTGTGCTGCTTGTAGATTAACTTTAGAACAGGAAGCATCTCCTCCTGGTCCTGAAAGCTGGTCTGAGCCTTTGCGGCTGAATGTTTGGGTTCTCTCTCTCTTTTTTTTTTTATTGTATGGTTACTATTTCAGTGAGGCCCAGAACTCTGCACCCCTGCATCACAGTAACACCTACTGGCTGTGCTGCCCCGTTTTGGCCATGTCAAACAGTCCACTTATCGTCTGCTTCTCAGGGGCTGGTCTGGATGCTGGGATCCATTGTTCAGTCTTAATAAATAACTCTCCTGGTTAGAGTTTTTAAAATGGCAATTCAAACAAGCAGTGTCTTTGAAACAGGATCGCTGTGATTTGTGGTTGTGTGACTTTCTGGGTTGGGCAGTTGCTGGGCTTTAGATAATCGGTATAGCAGCATATCTACACCCAGCAAAGTCTGTCCAGATGCCGGCTTTTCAGTGCTATATGGATATTTACTTACAGCCACAATTTGATAAGAAGATTAGTGATATACCAAATATATTAATGAGAGGTGTATTGTGATACCCAGAATCGGTATTATTAAAATTTTGGAATGGAGCCTGCCACATGCTACCGTTTTGGTACATCGTGTAAGTGATTAGCCCTGAAGTAGCGGTGAGGACAGAGTCAGGTTGGAGATTCCTTAATCATGTTTACTCGATACAGACTTGTCTCTGTGTTCTTCTGTTGATCCCGTGAATTTTTTTGGCAGCATAACCAACATTCCCAAGCGTCACTCCCAAGTACAAAAATATCTTTAGATTTTAGTGGGGTCTCTTGTGTCTTTGCCCCCTGCCACCCACAACTTACTGTGGCAGGTTGTAGAGCAGAAATCTGCCACAGGGTGGCAGAGATGCAAGACAGCAAGCTTTTTGTGTAGGATTCCTTAAAGATCTGACACATAAACTTTCAGTCTGTCCCTAGAAATGAAATTACAACTTCAACTGAAACTAAAACATAAGAAAAACTAAATAAATCTTTAAAATAAACTATTTCTAATAAAACCACACTGAAACCTAACTAAATTGGATTTCAAATGAAAACTGAAAATAATGTAAAACAAGAACTAAACCCAAAACAGTGAAGGAAAAAAAAAAAACGGAAATCCCAGAATCTCAGTGACTACAAACTCACAGAACCAGGATACATGAAGGAGCTTTTCTCGGTTTTCTCTGATTGTGTTTGAATCAGCTAAGCCAACCCTATGAAGGTCCTATCAGAAAAGCAGTCAAAATAAGACCAGCTTAGTTTTATAGCATGGGTTAACTTTAAGTACAACCCTAGGCCTGTCACCACAGGAACACAAAACATCACATAGCCTGGTGTCACCATGAGACCCATTACTCACATTCACTCACATGCCACTTTATTAGGTACAGCTGTTTAACGGCTTGTTGAAGCAAATATCAACCAATGAGGTGTCAGCAGACAACGTATGAAATCATGCAGATACAGATCGGGAGCTTCAGATCCTGTTCACGTCAAACCAGGATGGGGAACCAAGGTGAACTATTTGACTTTGAACGTGGCATGGTTGTTGGGGCCAGACAGGCTGATATGAGCATTTCAGAAACTGCTGATCTACTGGGAGTTTCACGCACAACCATCTCTAGGGTTTACAGAGAATGGGCCAAGAAAGAAAAAACATCCAGTGAGCCGTGGTTCTCTGGGTGAAAATGCCTTATGGATGGCAGAGATCAGTACAATGGTCAGACTTGTTTAAGCTGATAGAAAGGCAAAAGTTAAGTAAATAACCACCTGTTATAACCAAGATATACAGAAGAGCATCTCTGAATGCACAACACATCAAACCTTGAGGCAGATGGGCTACAGCAGCAGCAGACCACAGTGGGTGCCACTCCTGTCAGCTAAGACCAAGAAACTGAGGCTACAGTGGGCACAGGGTAACCAAAGTCAGACAATGGAAAATGTTGCCTGGTCAGACTAGTATTGATTTCTGTAGCAACATTCAGATTGTAGGGTTAGAATTCGACGTAAACAACATGGATCCATCCTGCCTTGTATCAACAATTCAGGCTGCTGCTGGCGATGTAATGGTGTGGGGGGGGTATTTTCTTGGCACACTTTGGGCCCCTTAGTATCAATTGAGCATCATTTAAATGCCAAAGCCTGCCTGAGTATTGATGCTCACTAGGTCCATCCTTTTATGACCACAGTGTACCCAACTTCTGATGGCTACTTCCAGCAGGATAATATTCCATATCACAAACCTCATATCATCTCAGACTGGTTTCATGAACGTGACAATGAGTTCTCTGTACTCAAATGGCCTCCACAGTCACCAGATCTTAACCCAATAGAGCACCTATAGGATGTGTTGCAACAGGAGAGTCATGAAGGTGCAACTGACAAATCTGTAGCACCTGCGTGATGCTATTATGTTAGCATGGATCGAAGTATCTGAGGAACGCTTCAAGTATTTTATTGAATCTATTGTTGCGTTCCATTTATCTCAGAGGTCAGAACAGGGACTGACGACATCGTACACAAGTTAACAGTGTTCCAGTACAGCAAGTTGGAAGTAATACCAGAGACCCGTTTCAAAAAGCAAGATTTCTTGCTTAGCCAGATAACTTGTCAGATTTGATTTACCCCAGTTTAAATGGCCTTTATTTTTGTTCACTTACAGACTACCTTAAATCTGACAAGTTATCCAGCTAAACGTGATATCCTGCTTTCTTAATCAGGCCCCAGTTCAAGTACTTGTTAGCCATTGTTAGCAATATCAGTTGATTATGTGGTATCTTGTACATAAAAATACCATAGCAACAGATCCACAGATAGCAGCTGGACAGCACTGTGCGTACTACCGATTTAACGAGCCACACATAAAACTCAAGTGCTAATAAAAAGTATTAAACTACAGCTTTAACTTCTGTAGATAACGGGTGCCATCCTGAATTCAGAGGTCAGGGTTGCAGAGATTCCTCCAAGTCCGTGAGTTGAAATTACAGTTGAAATTTCTGAATAGGAACTCGGAATTTCTGAGTTAAGAGTTCAAATGGAATGCAACATATGCCTCGAAGAATTAAAGCAGCTCTGAAGGCAAACGGGGGTCCCACCCAGTACTAGCAAGGTGTACCAGTGAGTATACAGAACTGACACTATTTTGCAAAAAGCTTAGTTCATTCTGACCAGCGCAGGTCTGTGTAGTGTAGAGTAACCAAGACCCATCTTCCAGGGGTTAGATGTACAATCATTGGGTTGCAGTACAGGTGGACTTGGTTTGGGTTATGAGGCTACCTGTTAGATACCAGAAGCATCTCCATGGTAACCATATGCTGTAGAAGCACTAGGGCCATAAGACTTCCTGCGACTTTTTAGAGACCTGTTATGGGGAAGGATTAGTTTCATCAGTCACAATCACTGGCCAGTGCATCCTCAAAGTACGGATGAAGCAGATGATCAGGTAAAGTCATGAAAAAGACTCCTGGGTGGGTTAAAAGGCAGAATACCGCGTGTTTCTTTCTCCTTGGCATTTGAAACACTGTTATGAAACCTTCATTAATCCCCATTATGACAAATACGTAGTGAAACTGCAGACTTATTAGCTTAGCGCATTAGCTTTCTGATCCTTGTAATTCACTGGCATTTGTTAGCTTTTATAATCTTTCTTCCCTTGGCAATCTAGTTAAATTACATAAATAGTTCATACAACTGCTTTCTTCCTGACATCTGAGAATATTGTTTGCCAACTGTCCAGTATGTGTAGTGGTCTTGTGCGATCATTCCCACAAGCAGCTGAGAAAGGTCTATAGTATGGGGTAGATGGTGACCTTATGATAAGCTGTCCAAAGCCTTTCTAGAATCTCTGAAAATGGTTCTTTTGCTAATGATGAGTTATATGTCTGTGTGACGTTGTGCCATTTCTGGGAGCCTATCACCGTTACTGCCATCTAACCATTTTTGACATTCTAGGGCAATACAGTATGCATTGCTTTAAAATCTTGGATTTTAAAATTAATGTAAAAGTTATTAAGGAAGGTTAACAGGTTATTGGTGAAATATTGGCAGGTCTTCTGGGATTTGAATTTGGCACTTTCTTTTTATGAAAACTGAGAGCCAATAATCTCTAACACTTGGTGTTATAATAATGATAAAATTTGGCTCTCTGTTCCATGGACTGAAAACAGGCTAGACATCTAGTGGTAGTTAGTCAGTGTAGTTTGGATTCACATGGGAAAATCCAGAGGCTCAGTTTGGTGATGGGTTTGCTAAACTTGGAGTTCTCGTAAAGTTGCCTGACCAGGATACCAGACCCCACCCAGAATCCTTGGTAATGATGAGTAAAATGTGTTATCCAACCTTTAACTGAAGTAAATTTATTCTAGGAATAAAAAGAAACCTCATGAAAAAATATTTAGCACAACACGTGGTATGATTATTGGCACCCCAGTATTTAGTATTTCATGCAACCTGCCAACAACGGTCTTCTCCTATAACGCTTGATGAGATGAATCAGAGGGAATCGGGTGACCATTCCTCGTTACAGAATCACTCCAAATATTTGAGAATCCTAGGTCCTCCTTTGTGGGTGCTCCTCTCCATCTCACCCCCTGGTGTCCAATAGGATTTAGGTCAGGAGACTGAGATGGTCATGGCAGAAGCTCGACTGTGGTCACTGAATCATTTTTATATGGATTTGGGGGTATGTTTTGGATCACTGTCCTGCTGGAAGATCCAACCATGACCCAGTTTTGTTTCCTTAGCAGAGGCAGACGGATTTAATTTAAAATCTCCCAGTACTTTCAGGAGTCCACAATACCATGTTTCCTAACAAGGGTCCTAGGGCCTCTGGAGGAAAAACAACCCCACAACATCACAGAACCCCCACCACACTTAGCAGGGGGGATCAGGTTCTTTTCTGAATAACCAGTCTTCTTTTTAAACAAACCCCTCTTTAGTGTTTGGTGCCAAAAAGCACTATTTTTGTGTCATCTGACCATAAGAACCCAATTCCAGTCAACGTTCCAGTAGCATCTAATAAACTCCAGGCACTTACATTTGTGGTATGATGACAGCAAAGGCTTTCATTCAGTATCCCTTCCAGATTGTTTGTTACTATGGAAGTGACAGCTAATTGTAGTTTCCCCACAATAAATTACCCATCAGCCCACTACCGTTACCAAATACCCATCAGCCACAGGGAAAATTCCCAGTATACCCCAGATATATGTGCGTGTATTTCTGGAAGGAGAGCAAGGGGGAATATGGGAAAAGAAGCAATCAAGTGTCCTTGACCTGTGCAAATGGCAAATAAGGATTTTGTGATACAGCTGTTTTAAAACAATCCAGACTGCCATCTGGTGGCAGAAAAGAAACAGAGGCACATATCTGGAGTCCTTTGTCAAGGAGATATCCAAGTAATGTGATGAAAACACACCCCTGCTTTCCTGTTATGCTGATGTGCAAAGGGTGAAGCATAGTGATCAACATGGAGATGTGGTCAGTTTCTAAATGATGCCTTGATCAGGGTAGTTAGTACCCATTAGACCTGGAACCACATTCTGCAGCCATCCCTGAATGTCTCAAAGACATTCATGCAAATTTCACTGATTCCTCAAATGAACAAAATGTTCATAAGTTCCGCGAACAGTTAAGCTCATTCATGAGATTCCCCCTGACCCATTAATCCAGTTTTTCTGGCTCTTGACACTCTGCACCTCATATTTCCAGCAAGCTGCTCACTAATCTTTCATTAATGGCAAGAGCTATTTAAATTATGTAAATGCTGCATATGAGAACAAGAAATGACTCAAGGTGAATGTGCCATGAAATACAAATTATTACATCCTGTATAGCTAAGTTGCATTCCTATATAGGGCAAGTTTTTCAGATACGTGGAGTTTACTGTAATACAACAGAGCCAAAGATGAAGAGTCTCTTCTCAAAGGTCACCGCAGAGCTAAATGTACTTTCAGCTCATTGAATAGTTGTCTTATTAGGTTCTTGCTTTGTTTGGAAGAAGCTGTGTAACTCTTGTTCCAGTACTACTTACACTCATATCTGAGCCTTCACTGGAAGCTCAGCCTAGCTCCACTTATACCTAGCTGACTCTTTGACAGCCATATGTTTGTAATGTTCTATTTGTCTGACTTGAAAGTCGCTTTAGACGAAACCATCTGCTACATAAAAGTAAAAATGGGAAGGAACAAGATGCTGTGAGATAGCCCCTGATGAAGAACAAGCAAATGAGTAAATCGTAAACTCCAACCAGTGGATCTGAATAAAAATGAGGTAGGTGTTTGAATTCAGAAGGCCTTGATGCTAAGTAATGCTGCACACCTATTTATCTAAACCAATGACTCTCAAAGCAGCCCTGAGCTCCCACTATCTGTGCTGCTTCTTGATTCAGCCAACATCATTAATAAGGTTTCGTTTGGCCAGATACATGAACCAGAGGAGTAAGACCTAAAACTGTCCAAACAAAATAACATGCACAAACAGTATGCAGAAGACACATGAACATGGCCAAAACCAGGAGGTGCTGACCGTAGTGATCTTAAGTGATGATCGATTACTAGGGTATCTGTGGCCCGCCGACATCCGATGGTCATCCTACACTGCCCCCCCCAAGACAGTTGGACAGTAATCATTCACACCTGTAGGTAATCCAGCAGATTCCGGGAGCCCAGTACTGTATATATGGACCACTTAATGGAGTACCCCCCCGCTCCACATATTCTAACAGGCCAAGCTGACATTTTGATCCCTGAATGTCTCCCTACACTCCATACGTACATCACAAGTCATTTCTGAATTGAATGTACAGATATTTTACTAATAAACACAGTATTATAAGTCGTATATGGCTGTGCAAATATATACAGTACCACTCAAAAGTTTGGACACACCCAGATGTGTCTATCTACATGGAAAGCTGTACTCGTTTATTTGCTACATTTCAGAATAACTATAGACATCAAAAGTACAAGACAACATATATGGAATTATGCACTGACCAACACAAAAGAACAAAAGGGGTGGCAGCTCAGAAGTTCAAATTCTGTGGTCCGCAGTATGATCCACCACTGGGCCCTTAAGCCCCACTACAGACACAAGACAGAGAACAACCCAGGATGGTGCACTAACCCATTGCAGGACACACACACACTATTCATTCACACACGCACACCTATGGGCCATTTGGAAACTCCAGTTAAGCTCAGCATATTTTTGGACTGTGGGGGGGGGGGAACCAGGGTACCTGGAGGAAACCCCACCATGCTGCCTTCTCCTCCAAAACCAATTCTACTGAGTTCAGGTCAGGTGGCCAGGTCATATGATGTGCCACTATAACGCCATTTGAGGCAGTAGGTGTGCTCAAACTTTTGACTGATACTGTATATATAACTATTATGTAGATCACAACTGACTATATTTATTTATAAATTAAATAGTAGGGCCTATAAGTTCCAGTTTTCATAATAGTAGGTTCCAAAAAGAAAAAAAAAACAGAAACAACTCAACAGCCAGTCTGAATAACAGCAAACTGCATATTCTAGGTAAATTCTAGGTAAGTATCTCCACTGCGTGTTCACTGGCCGTAGGCTGTGTATTTGGAGCTGCCAAACCGGTTTCCACATGTTTCGCATGAAACAGCATTATATCTGATGCACAGATGAGCAGTAAAAAACATATTGAATCATTAATAGACGTTTTTGGTCAATATCTGTCACATCTAGGTTATGTGTTGAGTAAAAATCTGTGTGGTTAATATCTATGAAAAAGTGTGTTGCATCTTATTTTTGCAATGAGCTTGGAGTATGTTTTAGAAATGATTCGCTTTGTCATAGATTTAGGGTTTCAGTAAATGAAATACTCAGAAAATAGTATGCGTGTTCTCACTACTTTTAGAATAAGACATTGTGATCTGTTGTCATAGCAACAGGAGTATACGTCGACCATCTCTCATTACTGTTTCCGTGAATAACTGGACGCAGGACCTGTTCGTGCAAATGCATGCATCACTGAAATACGGCTCATTTGAAGCTACGGTTACAGCACAGAAATCACATTTTTGATTATTCTCCAGCTAATGTCTTTATATAGCAGCCTAGATGTCTTAGCCATTCAACCTTTTAACAAATCACCAGAGTGTATAGAGGAACACCGCAGCACTCATCCGGGTTTTGTCTGCGTTTTTTCATTCCTCCAGCAAGTAAAACATGTTCACGTTTCCCCTCCAACATGGGCCAATAAGGGAGGCAGGACAAAGAAAGGAGTGGACGTGTCCTGACATTGTTACCGCCAGGCAGGGTGAAGGGAAGAACGATCCGCTGAGCAGCACCAGCAAAAAGGGATTTATTAACAAACAAAACAGAATACAAATGAAAAAGAAGAAAATAGTGGGACTATAAGGGGTCAAAACCCATCCAGCCATCCATTTTCCAACCCGCTTTATCCTTATTGGGTCGCGGGGGGTCCGGAGCCTATCCCGGAAGCAACGGGCACGAGGCAGGGAACAACCCTGGATGGGGGGCCAGCCCATCGCAGGTGAGCAAGTCATATATTTGTAATTTATTTACATACATGATACGCATAAAAATATCGCTTTCAATCTTGAATATATACTTTATATAATGCTACAAAATAATTGGACGTAAATACAGTTAAATGATAATACTGTGGTGAAAATCGCAAGTTATGCAGTGCAGGGCTACTCATCACATAGAGCAGAAACTTCAAAAACAGCCGGAATCGCACCGCAGAGGCGCGCATGACATCCTGATATCCTGTCACTAAAGGATTTGAGTCGCGCATGCGCTGCCAATCTGAGTCATCCGTGTCAAACCATTAACACAATAAACTATTCAAGTAATAAAGGACCACTTGCCAAACCTGCACCTTTACCGATTATAGTTCTAGTTAAGGACCATCTCATGTATTTGCACAACATCATCATTTCGTTTGGTTTTAGTTACTTTTCAGTTTGAGTTGTTTTTAATTGCTTTTCTATTTGGCTTTCAACGCTGGCGCATGCGCGATTCACAGTCACAGTTGACTCGGATCCTGAAGTGACAGCAAGTGATGTTCGGGTAAAAAATACTGACGTCACAAATCGCATTGATTTAAAGAGCACAAAGGTCATCTAGGTAAATGACAATTACACAATAAATTACACTATAAATGATAATACAAATGATACAGATGCAGGGATGAGTCATTCTCTATTCTGTCACAAAAACACCGATGTTTTGACAGTACAAACAAATTGCATGTGCTATAACAGTAATCATAATGCTAAATCTGAGTATAAGTACAACCGTCTTTGTACAGCTTTTGTCGTGAATCTGCTACATTAAATTGCGTCTGTTATTGTAAACATTCTGAAGTCACAGTTAGTTTCTGACATTCCAGACTGCTGCAATGGCACCAAACCAGCGCATAACCACTTATGCCGGAGTCACAGATACATTCTTTCATTTTATACGCTACCATTCATGTTTATTCTGGGTGGAATCTGTGCCACGTAGCACACGTCTTGGTTTCACACAATAGGCATCTTCTCTTTGGGTCCCTACAGTGTGGATCACAGTGCGCCATGTGATTCGGCATTTCACAGGGTTTCCAGGGAGACGTCTGTCATTGTTTAGATCGCCATCGGATTTTCACAGCACCAAGGATTTGTGGGAAAATAAGGACTCCACCGCAAAAGTGGCTAACAGAAATATCACAGTAGCACAATGCTGATTTAAACTGTTAAACTACTCAACAGCCAGGGTGCCAAAAAAAATACTGAAGATTTATACATGTATTTTACCAATGCCGTGGATGTGTGCTTTCTTTGTGCCAGGTCTCTGTTGATTTTGAGCAAATTGTAGTTTCCTTTAGATAGTAGAAAATTGTCTAAATTTTCAGCTGCATGGTTACACAAGATTGGAACAAAATACTCCATGTTACCCCGGTATAGGGCCTTAGCAGGGAGCTAACGCCGTTTTGGTTTAGTGACATTTCCCATGATGCCACTGTGCAGCCCGTTACTGAAAGACTCGGGTTGGAAAAGGCAGGGCAGGGAGGTGGGGGATGATGTCATGCTGTACGGACAGCGACCTTCACTTCTCCTGGACCACGATGTCAGCCACGCCGTGCACCTGCGTCAGCTGCCGGCAGTCGAGCGAAGCCACCAGCTTCCGGGGCCCCGGCAGGGTGGGGACGAAGAGCTCCGTCAGCGTCACTTTCGAGTGGGCACCCACGTCCCTGAGGAGTGACAGCGAGTCATTTCACCTTCCTGTGTCCACCATGCTGCATGCATGTTTGTTTCTAAGGACGAACCTCTAGGCTCCTAACCCTAAATTCTTGTATGTTAGCTACATGAAAGGGTACATCTGTAAGCAATATTTTTAGATTTGGAAAAAGGAACACTAGGCTACATCAGCACCGAAGAGCCACGGGGGAACCATGGGTCAAGGGTCAAGTCAAGGGTCAAGGGTCAAGGGAGATAGACACGGCTGTGGCATCTCACCCCACGGCGATCTCCCGGATGTTCTGCAGGCCCAGACCCTCCACCCGGAACACCACACTCTTCAGTGTGCGTGGCAGGGGGTTGGTGAAGGAGATTTTGGCCTCCATCTCTTTGCCAACAACAGCGTCCCCTATAGGCTGTAGTGACAAAGCACACCATGTCACAGTTTGGAACTCTCCTCCCTGGAGGGTTTGGGGGATATTCTTCTACAGACATACGGCCATAGGTCTATATAAGATAATACCATTTCAGTAACCTTTACTCCACCCATCCATCCATCATTCATCCTTACATGTATTCATCCTCTTTTATTCCATCTTTCATTACATCTGTCCAACTTCTAACACTTATCCTGGGCACCGTATGTCTTTTTCGTACGATTTGATTAAACTATACTGTGTGATTATTCGACGCATACCAAGAATTATCTCATCTGCATCCGTCTGTGATTCGCTGTGGTTGTCCTACTGGTGACTGAATGAACGACCTGGTTTTTGCTCTCAATGTCTCACCGTAATTGTGAGGTCCGGGGTCCGGAGTCGGAAGTTGTACTGCGTAGCTAGAACCTGCTGGGTCTCATTGACGCGACCCGATAGCGTCAGCATCAGAGCCGCATGGTCCACCAGGTGGTCCTGGTAGTGCTGGTAGGGTAGCGTCCACTCGATGGTCTTCTCTGGGAGGGGGTGGGAGGAGAGACGTTACTATGGATCTCTAGGAATGTACCCCAGATGGCTGGCACTGCACTCAGAGCGGTCAGTCACTGAGGGAACGGGTAAAGGATGTCACTCTGAAGCAGAACCAAATAAGGCGGTCCAGCCTCAGAAAAGAGAACATGTGACTCAGAGGCTTAGGACACTGTGCCTGTCATGGGAAGGTTGCTGATTTCACCGTCGAGCCGCTGAGCAAGACCCTTAACCCCGAATCGCTCCAGGGGCTGACTGACCCTGCTTTCTCAAAATGTATGATGCTTTGAATAGAAGTATATTCTAAATTAAATTACATGATTTTAGATAAAAAGTATCAGGCCCAGTATACCGTAAAGGTGACACAAAAGTCGGAAACCCTGGGGCATCCGAGCATCTAAGAAACAGGTCATTTGACTTCGGAGATGCACAGTTTTAATGAAGGTGGTACAGCCCTCTCTATAGTAGTGTTTCCCAACCGGGTCCTCAGGGACCCACAGCCTCTCAGCGTCTTCGCTCCCTCCCAGCTCCCTGCCAAACAGTCCACAAGAGTATGGACTGTTTGGGGTCCCCGAGGACCTGACTGGGAAACTTTATAGCCCCCTCATACGGGGCACTCCCACACGCTGGGCGGGGGCCACACTGAGAACGGGGAGCCATAATGCCCAAGGAATCTCTGTCAGCAGCCAAAGTATCATTAAACCTAAGTATTCACATAACACTCAATTTATGTTCGCATTTATCTCAGACTTTCAGGGAAGGGTTACAATTCATGTGCATTCCCTGGGATTTGAACCTACAATTTCTGCACGGCCGTAACAGTACTTTACTTGCTGAGCTACCAGAGCACCACAAATATAAGCTCAACAGCATTACATAAATCACTGAAGGTGAAACTCATTACAGTCCTGCATATATAAATATATATATATATACACATGCATATATTGCAATATAGAACCACTGAGATACTAGTGTGCTTCTCTTTACCTTCATTGGGCATGAGCTCAACGGGAAGCTTCTCTTTCTTGACGGTGCCCTTGAGCACTCCAGTGTAGTACATCACCGCCACCTGGCTGTGAAGGGTGGTACGGCGGGGATGTGCGCTGTTGTTGCGCAGAATGATGGTCAGCTGTGCGTCATTCCCCATGCGGGGACCTTCGCCGTCCATCGTGACCTCGATGCTCACGTCCTCTGCTGAGGCCATGGCGTAAACCTCAGGCTTGCTGCCGTAGCGGCTGGCGGTCTCCACGGCGATGCGCTCTTCTTCTGTGTCTGATGGGGAAGACGCCATTGAGTTGGGGCATAAGCTCCGCCCACACCGAAGCACTGTGAAGCCTACAGGGAAGCCCACCCTCCACTTACCCTCTGGGTACTTGTAGAGATGGGTGATGTCCATTCGCTCATCAGAGCCCACCGCCTTGGTGCTGATGCAGTGTCCCACCTTCTTCTTCTCAATGTAGACCTGACCGAACGTCCCGTCCAGGTTCCTCTGCCAGTAGATTTTGTCGCTGTTCACCTGGGACACCCAGGGACAAGAAGACAGTTTTAGCGGAACCGGACATGACTGAGAACATGCAGAAGAAGAATGACAGAGGTGAGAGAGGGGTAGAGATGTGGTACAAACTCGGGCAGTGTAATCAGACTGATATGACTGTAGAGGTTGAGATGATAGAAGCTGAGACTTAGTAGAATAGAAATAGAGAGTATTGGATGCATGTGAAAATCATAGAGAAGCACAAGCTAAGCCCAAGCTGTAGAAAAGAGGTTATAAAAGTGAGAGTACCTCAGCAAACACGAAGGGTGTGTCGTGTTTAAGGTAGACCTGCCCGGTGCGTATGGCAGTCACAGAAGCTGGGCCGCAGCAGAAAATGCCCTGGCTGGTCTCCTGAGGGGTGGCGTCCACAGCCTGCCAGCCTCCCATCCCTGGGGGCAGGTCTGGACGGGCCATCCAGCAGTCATTCCACACGTGGAAGTTCCTAAAGCCACAGAGAGAGAAACAGTTCTATAAAGAAAGTAATGTAGGGCACAAGTGACAAAAGCGAATAGGGGTTCCTCATGGCACAGTTCTTGGAACAAGTATATATTTTTAAAATCATCTTACTACATTGAAAATTCTTAATTATCATCATTTATTTAGTTAAGGGGTATATCTCCTTCGTAATGGTGAATTAGTGGAATATTCAGATATAACAATCTCACTGTCAGAATGATCATCAAAGTGATGCAACCCTCACCAGATAGAGTCTGTGTTGAGGTCATTCAGGGGCTCCATGTTCTCATCAAAATAAACATCCGTCGTCAGGGAGACGTCCGTGTCGTGTGCAGACTGGAAGTTGGTGACGCTGCGAGTGGGAATGCCGAGGCACCTGAGCACTGAGCGGGAGAGAGCAGAGGCAGTGTCGGTAAAGGGGCCGATCGCATTCCTCACGTGTGTGAGAAAGGCAGATACACAATGCACACGCATCAATGGCGAACTTGCTGAGAGAAATACACTCCTCTATGCTAGATATCAGTGCAGCAATGTTTCTTATCTGAAAAGACTCAAGTCAGTAAATTCCTTTGTGTCAGTTGTGTAAACGCCAGCTGCAATAACAAATCTCCCCTTTACTGCCACACCCTGGGTGCTCCGGAACGGTTATGCTTAAGTGTGCAACAAGTATATGCAATCATTTATGAGATAGGAGTTTAGTCTACAAGTTGAAATAGAATCAATTAGGCAAATAGGAATGTTGCATTTTTATTAATTTACTGCAACTGTAATGCCGAACGACTTAAAACTCAACCCATTTATTTAGCCAATGGGTTTATCGGACTAATTCAGGTTGATAACATTTCTCAAGGCTTCTTTAACCACTCTGCTAACTGCTTCCAGGGAAACCAGAATGGGACCGGTGAGCTAAAATGAAGCCAGGCAGCTGAATTACAAATGGCTGTGTGATATCTGAGATGATATATGCGAGTTATTAATTCAGGAGCACAAACAGTGTACATGGTATGAAAAACACTTTGGCTGTAAAAAATAAACGCAGCATTTAATTTTCAGGTTAAGTCAACAATGTAATTTTAATCCTTCTAACTATGCAGCATCATTAATCCCCCATTGGGTTATCCTGCTCAGAGTCATAGGGGTCTGGTGTCTATGCCAGGCGGGACATGGGATGCCGGTCCACACAAAGCACACACACACATACACTCAGTCACACACTATGAGTAATTCAGAGGTGCCAACTGCATGTCTTCAGACTGAGTGCAGACACCTGCATGACACGGGGAGAACATGCAAACTCCACATACAAAGCAGAGGCCAACTCTGTACTGCTGTTTGTCCTGCACTGTCTTGTACTGCACTGCTGTTTGTCTTGTACTGTCTCGTACTGCACTGCTGTTTGTCCTGCACTGTCTTGTACTGCACTGCTGTTTGTCTTGTACTGTCTCGTACTGCACTGCTGTTTGTC
>JAODLC010000085.1:1570688-1587172 GCA_026781145.1 Hippopotamyrus pictus | reverse complement strand
CTGCACTGTCTTGTATTGCACTGCTGTTTGTCCTGCGCTGCTGTTTGTCCTGTGCTGTCTTGAACTGCACTGCTGTTTGTCCTACACTGTCTTGTACTGCACTGCTGTTTCTCCTGCACTGTCTTGTACTGCACTACTGTTTGTCCTAAACCACTATGTGCTCCCAGCCAGAGGTGGACATTTCAGGTCCAGAAAGTAAAAATCCAAACCAGGATTTTGTTTCAACCAACCAGTTGAATATAAAGAGTCACAGTCACAGAGAACTCTACTGGTTGGTTGAAACAAAATCCTGGTCTGGATTTTTACTTTCTGGACCTGAAATGTCCGCCTCTGCTCCCAGCAGCTATAAGCAAAAGCGTTCCATTGTGATCCATGGGACACATGTGACAGTAAAACCTTTTTGCTAAGACAAAATCATTAAAGGTCATTTCACCTGTTGTGGTGACCCCAGAGAAGACCCAGCACTGTCCGTACTTGACGGGCGTTCCGTTCTCACAGTGGTACTTCCTCAGGATGTCCACGCTGCCGCTCCACGCTGTAGGGGAAGTCCCGCCCACGTAGTTCCCCGACCAATTGCCCACAAGGACCCCACGGTCATCAAGGGAATTAATCTGAGACATAGGCAGAGAGTGAAAGAGGACGCAGGATTAGATGGACGGACATTGCTCCCTATCTTAATGGCGGAAAAAGGTACAGCGGTGGACGGACATCTCAGGTAATGGACGATTGGAGACACCCGACTGATATTAGCGACTGTGACCTCCACAAATAAAGAAGGAACGGGAGACTCACCATGGCGGATATGACCCTCACTACATTGACAGGGTCTCCGCGACCGGCCGACGGCGTTTCACTCTTGTCCAGAAGGAAGAGACACGCCTGTAGGATTCCTTCGCTGAACTGGAAGGAAAGAGTGAGTGGGTCAGGATTCCATCTTTCATTTTCTCTCAACCTTTGCCCCCCAGCCAGCCCTGTTCCCTCTCTTCCCGTACCTGCCCGAAGTTCCATGTCCGCGCCCCAATCTGATTCTCCGTGCCGTAATAGATCCTTCCCGTGTCACTCAGGACGTATTCTGTCCTCTCGCTGTCATCGTCCATGTACACAGTGTCGTCTAAGAAAGAAGAAAAAAACAAGAAAAATAGATAAAAGACAATCAGAGACGTCTCTTCTGACACACGGACACGTTCAGTCAAACGGGCGTGTCCCCGAAATGTCAATACAACCCCTGTCCAATATAAACTCATGCTTTAAAAATACACCTTTAATGAAAAGTTATACAAGTAATTTTTGAACCCTCACAGTACCTGTTTAAAACATGGGAGGTCTTTCTCATAACCCTGCATGTTAATGTGAACATTTTTTTTAATTTAGTGGAACATCTTATAAAAACAACTAATACAGGGAAAAGAGTTTATATCTATAGATCCCGGAGGGCGACATGTGAACATGCAGGGTCTGAGGAACATGTGATGTGTCAGGAGTCAGACACTTCTGCAGGACCTGGGTTATGTCTTACCTCAGCTGACAGAACCTCAAGCGTTATATCTGTGAGGTGCAGTGGGTTTATTCTGTAGCATGACTGGGAAACATTACGCATAAGATACATAAAAGTGTAGGAAGGGTTAGCGGGCACTTAAGGTCACTGTGGGTCTCTGGTAATTTCAGGAAAGGCATTTGTATTGCGTGACATCATCTGCCCTGACCCTGAGCTGGGTGTGGCTTTGGCCGACACCCAGAATCCCCCTGAACTGGGAAGGCGTTTCCCATAAGCCCACCATCTGTTTTCTTTCCCTCTAACACATGGATGTGATTATCGGAGAAATGCCGTGAAAGGGTGTGTGTGTGTGTGTGTGCGTGTGTCTGTGTCTGTGGGTTAGGTATATAAATCCTGTTATTTTTACATTGTGGGGACCGTTTTTTCAGTTCACCCAAGAAGAAACTCTTTTAAAAAATTTTTTTGACTGAAATTAAAAAAATTAAAAGTCTCGTATTTTGTTTGGTTACTTACGGTTAAGGTTAGGGATGGGTAGGGGTTAAGGTCGTCATGTTGGGATTAGGGTTTTCCCCATAGAAATGAATGGAAAGTCCCACAAAGATATGAGTACAGGTCTGTGTGTGTGTGGGGGGGTCGGGGGGGTGGTGGTGTGTGCGGAGGGGTTGGGAGTCCACATGCGGGGGAAGGGAGGGTTGACTGAAGAAGATTAAAAGGTATATGGACTGCCACTGACCCTACCCAGTCACGGGTTTGTTTACTGCTCACTCATTTGCACATTAGTTTGCTGGCATATTAACATGCGATTCTTTTTAAATGCCATCTTATGGAAAGGTGTTTCACTGGAGCGAGTCCTGCTATGTGCCACGTTTAAAGGATGCAGGGGAGATGCGGAGAACGGGACATAAACTTCAACGCCGTAATGATCAAATGTGTCGAGCATTCCTCTGGGTGCGGCGATAAAGATGACATCATTGGTGGGCGGGGCAGTGACAGGGTGCTGAGATAAAGATGACATCATTGGTGGGCGGGGCAGTGACAGGGTGCTGAGACAAACGGCAGTGCTGCCTGCGTGACTCTGACTCGTACCTTTACACCAGGGGTTGAACAGCATGTAGATGTCACAGCCCGGCTCGTGCGTGGATGTGCCCTGTGGGTACTGCGTGGTCACCGTGAGCTGGTAGCGGCCGATTGCGGCTCTGGGCGACGAGCTGACGGACAGCAGGACCCTGGAGCTGCTCTGCTCCACGATTTTCGCCTCCCATTGGCCACTCTCCAGGTCCTCCACCAATGGGACGATGACGTGCGTGCCCTTCGACACTACCGGGTTGCGTCCTGGCACATGCACACACACACAAACACACAAAAATATGTTCCTGTCATTCTTCTCCATCGCTGGCAACAATTTCATCCACATTTAAAAAGGGCAAAGTCACAGCAGGAGCTACAAAACGTTTCAGCAACAGGTAAGTAATTAGTCTGTATCCTTAATTAAACTACCCTGCGTACCAGCCACAGATTTAACTGTGGCGTCATGTGACCCCAGCCAGATAATAAGCAGACCGTTAGATTGACTGCCCCCTGCTGGAGGCCGGGCCAGACTGCGCCCCGCACTACTGCCGCTCCCGGGCAGCGTGTGACAGGCGACCAATCAGCTGAGCACACAGAGAAACACACTCACCGTGTATAAATAAAGTCTGATGCACACCATGTGCCCGCCGCCCCGTGGGCCCTCCCACATTCCAGGCTCTGAGTTTCTGATACGCACACAGTGAAAAAGCAGGCATTTCTAAACACGCTGTGCGCACGCAGAGTGTCACCCCATGAGCTGACAGAAAACAGCATATTTGCCATTTGTACAAGTACAGGAACAACGGAATTTGTTTTTTTTTTTTCTTCTTGATATCCAAGCTAGTTATTTTTGAGTGTCAACAGTTCGTCAAGCACCCCAGAAGATTGTTTGGGGATTAAGGGCTTCGCTCAACGGCACAGTGTGGATGTAGCTACTCTCCATAGTCAGGGACTTGAACTAGTGACCTTCTGATCACTGGCACAGAGGCCCAGTCACACACCAGCCCTGCGCCGGGATGCTGCCGCCCAGTTCAGACCTTCATCTCCACAAGCTCCGGCTGTGTGGGGGGGGAGGGGGTGGGGGGAGTGGCACAGTGAACCCATGATGACAACATGGGGAAGTGAGAGTCCGGCCACGCTAAGATGTCGAAACGGGGTGAGGAGGATGGGGTTCCGTGGTCACCTGAGCAGGGGCACGGAGCTTCTGGCCTGCAGGAACCTGGACCAGTTAGCGAAACAGGTTGAGGCCACCACACTGTAACATCTGCTCGGCTACCGTGACCACTGGGAGGAAACGTGACTCAAGGCAGCGCCCTCCGAAAGTGAAAGGGTGTGTATGTGCGAGAAAAAGCAAGAGGTGTTGGAGGACGTATTAAACTCATCTCTGCATAGAAGCGTCAACACACGGGCATACAGACTCCGTAAAAGCTGTGAAGGCCTCTATCCTCAGGCGGAAAAGCTGCTAAACAGCTGAGCAGGTTATTATTACGGACAATTTGCACAATTCTATTGTTTTTTTTTTCTTTTACCATTTATGTCCTTTTTTTGAGTTGTTACTTCACTATAGGGAGCTCTTGGCGAGACTCATTTTATCACCTGTATCTACTGCAGTATATAAACTTTGGTTTGACTGATTTGAGCACGGGGGGGGGGGGGGTTTCTTCTGTGAGGTTCCTCCCCCCCATCCCTGTTTATTATGACTTTCATTTTGAAACACAACCAAAGATACTTAAATGATTCCATATTTCAATCAGCTGACGCAAATGTTAGGCTGTTTTAGTTTTGGATGAAGTCTGTGCAAAAATGTGTTTTCCAGACGATGAGAAAGTAAATTCTGTTCACCATAAGTTCTGTTTCTCGCATACAGAGACACGTTTGGCCGACAGTCACTCACCAGTCGTCAGCTCCAGACGGAGTTTGTCAGTGTTGGGGCTGAACGGGCGAGAGAGTTCAAGGGCGATCTGAAAGGTCTGTCCCCGACGCACTACGAGGTCATCACTGTGGTAAAGGTCGGTGTGATGATCGCGCCGGTTCTGATCCGTTTTGGACTTCAGGAGGTCCACTGAGCGCACTATCAGTGCGAGCTCTTTAGGGCACACGAGAAACAGATGATAAACATGAATATAATTTTATGATATATGGTACAGAAAACTGATGAAGTGAAACTGGCAACAATTGTACCAGGAGAATATGGTAATTATGCAAATGAGCTAGCTTTTAGCCAATAATATTAGCCTGATTCTATGACAGTAGCCAATCACAGCAGGGAAAAAGCAAGCCAATCACCCTCTAGCTCGCTGGCCTCGGCGTCAGGCTTGTAGGGCTTCTCAACCTCCTTCACAGGCTCTGGGGCCGGTTCGTCGGTCAGGTCCAGGGAGCCGCTCTGCTTGCGATAGCAGCAGGGAGACACCCACTGGAGCCAGCGGCGGCACCCCCTGCGCTGGGGCCGCTCTTTGCTCGGGGATGCTCTGCTCGTGGGACCGTGCCCGTTACCCACGGCGACGGAGTGAAAGCGGCCCACCATGGAGCTGTCTCTGCGGGGCATCGTTTCCGTCGACATCCTGAGAGGGAGGAACAGGGAGTCAGTATCACACCAAAACATCATTCATACACAACACCTGTATTAATCCCTAATGCTTAGGTAACACACTGCATGCACGGGGTTACCCAGAGTGAAGTCCAGGGGCCTACACTAAAAAGAGGCTTCAGGCATGTTCACCACTGCCACTCTAGGGGCGCATGTGCCTCTACATCACAGCCAACAATAAAGCCAGACAACAGAATACGTTCCGCTAGAGGTATGAGTTTAATCATACGTATGTGGTTCATTCCCCTGCTGAAAGACCTAGATTGATCAATTTATGCTGGTTGACCAAATTATCATAGTTGTCCAGCTTTAGGTACGTTTTCAAATGAGGGTTTCATGGTTTAGCTGGTCATACCAACATTAGCTGGTTTTTACCTGCTATTTTCAGCAGGGTCACAGTGAATGACTGTATAATTCCCCACACACACAGCGCTTATCAACGAAAAATGAGAAACGGCCAAACTCCACATCGACCTGACTCACCAGCTGACCCCTGCCACCTCACGCCCTTGCTACACCTCTCCCTTCCTCCTCTGCTGCTCCCCTGCTTCCTCTTTATTCTTCAGCCTCATGGACCCAAGGCGGTCTTGGGTTTTTGCCCCCTCCCCACCCCCCCGGTATTGATGTTTCCGTGCTGGAGGGGATCCAGCCTCGCTATCTCGTGTTTTTCTTTAGCCCATTCCCACCGTCGCGCCATTCCTGCCTGTTGCTTTACAGGAATTGTCCCCCCCCCTGATATTTTTGGCCCCATTGCAAGCTCACGCCACCTCGGTCATAGGCGGGGCACGTTCCACGCAATCCTCAGCTGTGGTGCGAGTTTTCAAGTGCTCCTTGTGACGGTCTTATAACTGGCCATACCAGTCAAAAGCACTGGATTGCCACATTGCCATGGGGTGCTTGATGAAAGGAGAGGTTAGATCAGGGGCCACTGACCTTTTTGAAACTGAGAGCTACTTCACGGGTACTGAGCCATACGAAGGGCTACCAGTTTAAAACTTATCCTAAACTTATCTAAACTTCATGTATAATAAACATGTTTTAAATGCTTTTTTTAGATGTTGTCATTTTCAAATCTATATAAATGTAAATGTGATTAAAGAAGAATAGCAACAGGATAAAATAAAATTTTAGACGCTGCTCACTGGTGAGTTGTGCTATTTTTAGAACAAGTCCACGGGCGACTCATGTGGTCCTTGGGGGAGTCCTGGTGCCCGCGGGCACCGTGTTGGTGACCCCTGGGTTGGAGAACGACCTTGTAGGATGGGGACACAGAAGGCCGGAGCTGCTACACAGGAACCCAGCCTCATGGATCAACTTGCCGGTTGGAGCCTATATGCAAATTCAGCTCTTCTTACTGAGGTCCAGCTGGCACTGATCTCGGATAATGTTGGCAGGGCAGAGAAGAGCCAGCTGGGAGGAAGAAAGAGCAACTTGCTTGTACAGGCAAGATGTTTTGCATCCTTTCTGAATTGGCCAATGCGTATATCGAAGTTAAATTTCACAATTAGTCAATGTTCCTTCAGTGCGTCGATTTGATTGCGTTAAAGAGGAATGTGTGACTGTAATTTTAGTGCTATTGCGTATCTAGAATACATCCCATGGTCACCTCTGCCCTGCAAATGATCTTGCTGCCCATGACTCAGTGTGCACACTCCCTGACAATGCCCCTACAGTGTTCCTAAAAGCAACACTGGTATTTTTATTTTTGGTACACTGGAAGCATTGCACCACGCTATTCTGACACGATTGTCATAGTTCCGCTAACCGGGAACTGGGGGCCCCAAATGGTATGAAGGGGTGATGTGTCAACTGCTGACACATCCCTGAAAAATCCCTTCCCATAACATCGCTGGGTATTAACCAGACAAGGGGGCAGAACTGAGGTTAGACCACAAAGAAAGTAGGCCCTTGGTTCTGACTGGGTTCCGCGGAAAAGCTCCAGACCATAAAGCCGCTAGAACTGTAGGACGCACACATAATAAGAGGTCTTTACAGAACATTCAAGCACGAGACGCGTATCTCCGTTGAGCAAGCCCTGAGCAGTCAGTGTTGTGATTGTGTCGCCATAGTAACCTGTCCATTTTGGCCACAAGTCAGACATGCCTCGTTCTACAACGTCTACAGTTTTTCCAGATCCCTAAATAAACGGGCACCTTGCGGAATACGTATGTTTACCTTAACCCATCTTCCAGCTACTGAAAAGTGAAAATATACTATGAAGAACCAGAACATGAACGAGAATATTTACAAAAGTAAAATTATTTCCTTGCATACACTTTTCCACACACCTCCGTACGTCCTGCTGAAGGCCATTCATACAGCTCAGCTGAGCTTGACTGAATTCAATCTGGCAAAGTATCTTCGGAGGAGACAGTTGAGCATTTCCTAAACTTTATTAGAAGGACTGGTCCAAGTCCAGCTCCCCCTACAGTATTAATACAGCTTTGCCTCATAAAATAAACTAAGACAGATAATGGGTCATTTTTTAAGAGGTTCGTGTACAAGCCTTCAGCTAATGTTACTGCCAGAGCAGCTGAACTTCGTTAGAAACAGCCACATCAAGTCTAACAAGCGCTCATTCAGAGCATGGCCTCAGCGGAGCGAGAGAGATGTTATTTATGTTTGCCTCTCTCTAAACGGGACGCTAGCATTTAGCTCAGCTTCTCAAAATAGCCGAAACAAATCTTGATGGCTGATACTTCGCTGGAGAGCAGCGAGGGACTCTGGCTATGAGGGGCACCTGACCCTGAAGACCACGAATCTGATTGGTCTGTGGTCTATGAGGCAATTATCAGGGCCACAAACCACCGGCCTGAGGACACAAGCGGTAGGTTTCAGCACCCTAATGAATGCAGCCATCAGAACTCTGCACAACAATTCCTTGGTTGCTTAGCTCGGTGATTATTTCCAGGAAATGTTTATCGAAAGTGACTCAAATGTAAATAAAACCGCAAATGCTGGAAATGCTGTTTCCCACAAGGTTATGATCTAAGGTGCCAGATGTTGGCAAGCAGATGTGTGTGAAAAACCTTAGAGCAGCAGTACTCAAAGATCTCGGAATTTGTCGATCGGGTGGTGAGGGGGGTGGGGGCTGGTAAAACCACACACTGCATGACCCACTGACAGTGGCCCATCGACTAACACGCTTCAGTGCTAAACGTTATGGCCAGTGGATGGCTTTGGGGAAAACCAATATATGACAATTCTAACTAGAAAGTTGCACTCCATGTGCCAGATGTGACTGTGCAGTTAGTGTACTGCTCATAAAGCATTTCAACCAAGAAACAACAAATGAACAACAGCCAACTGAGGTCTACACCCCCACCGACAGCCAACTGAGGTCTACACCCCCACCGACAGCCAACTGAGGCCTACACCCCCACCGACAGCCAACTGAGGTCTACACCCCCACCGACAGCCAATTGAGGCCTACAGGGGGCCCCGGAGCACAAATGAGCGAGAGGATAAATATATTACAGTGTAGTTTGAGAAACAGGCTAATCTCCAAGCTACCATTTATCTCCAAGATACTGGAAAAAGTTGTGTTCCCCCAGATCACCTCTTACTGGAACAAGTCTAAAATGTTTGATAAATTCCAGTCTGGCTTTAGAGCTCTGCATAGTACAGAATCTGCCCTGCTGAAGGTCCTGAACGACATTCTTCTCACTATCACTTCTGGTTCTCGTGCAGTTTTTGTGTTGCTTGATTTTACCGCAGCTTTTGACACAGTTGACCATGACATTCTATAAAAACGCTTAGAGCTGGAAGTTGGTTTGCAGGGCCCAGTGTTAACCCTCTCAAGGCAGGCGTTGCTGACTTGCAACAGTTAAAAACTAACTACCTTATTACCCCAGATACATATTTTATGAGTTTTTTTTTGCTCAGAAGTACCACTGCAGGACTTGGTTGTCCTTTAGCAACAAAAAACTTAATTTGAGCCTGAAAGGGTTAAAATGGTTTATCTCCTACCTGAGAGGAAGAAGCTTCTCACTCAGAATAGGTAACTGCTTCTCATCCTCCACCCCCCATTAAATGTGGCGTTCCCCAAGGTTCAATCTTAGGGCCTCTTTTTTCCCTCTATTCATGCTCCCCCTTGGATGAAGCTTCGAAAAATACAACATTTTGTACCATTGCTGTGCAGACGACACAGTTCTACCTACCAGTTCCAGCTGATAGCACCTGCTCTCTGAAGAACCTGCTGAACTGCTTGGATGATATTAAATACTGGAAGGTGAGAAACTTCCTTCAACTAAATGAAAACAAAACCGAAGTAATTATATTTGGCCCCCAAACTCTGTCCCTAGCCTTAGCAGCGCACTTGGTCCCCTGTCAGTATAATGCCGTTAAAAATCCAAGTCATCGGTGTTGCAATTAGGAACAGTTTTTATCATCTCAGAACTATAGCCAAGTTAAAGCCGATTTTATCTCATAAGGACCTGGGTATAGTTATCCATGCTTTTATCACCTCTCGGCCTGACTGCTGTAATTCCCTGTATCTGGGACTGTCCCGTTCCACACATTCTAGACTTCAAATGATTCATAATGCAGCTGCTAGACTCTTAACTGGAACAAAGAAAAAAACAACATATCACTCCATTTCTAGCTCATTTGCATTGACTACCTGTGAAATACAGAGCAGATATTAAAATTTTGCCTTTTGTTTTTTAAGCACTCAATGGATTGTTTGATTAATTTCCTTGTATGCACATTTTCATATTATTCTATTTTTATATTTTATATTTCATCGTTACTCATATATATATATTTATATATATTAAAAATGAGGAAATATATGTAAGAATGTGTCTTTTTCTGCTGGTCATGTGTGATGGCGAGTGTGTGTGTTTTTTTTTGCCGATTATTAATCTCCCTCTTAGATGTTTTTCGGACCAAAGTGGGTAAAAAACAAGATGCAACAAGTTTCCCCCTCTCTCTGTTCATTACGTGAAGAGAAAACCTATCCTTCGGCTGGCTCTCTCTCTCTCTCTCTCTCTTTCTCCCTAATTTTTATTGCCGATTTGTGTTGGCAGTCATTCCTGAAGTTGCACTGCGGAGAGTATGCGGGGAGCTGACATAAAGAGAGAGGACGGGGCGAAAGACAACTGATGTGATCTTCTTTGTGAAGTACTGGAAAAGCTCAGGCCTGAGGACCCAGGAAGAAGACAGAGCACTCTGGCCACCCATGTGGTCACCATGCAGCAGTTAACATCAAGCTGATGCACCTAATACTACTTCTTCTACTAATAATAATAATACAGTAGTCAATATCGGCCTTTGAGTTCACATATTGGCTTGTGTGTCATTTCATGTCTTGGCTACCAGAAAAACCAGCTACAACCTCATGGCTTGAAAGTTAAATCTGCTGCCGCTTGCTCTGTCTGAGTGGCGCTTGTGTGTCTCTCTCTGTCTCTGAATCCTCCCACAACCCAAAGACGCGCAATTTGCGTAGATCGGCAGCCGCAAATGGTCCGCGGAGCACGATCGCGTGAGTGAAAATTAAAGTTCGAGGCGCCTCAGAGGGACTGCCGTGTCACACAGGCCGTGTCCTTCACGCTCTCCCTGATAGGCTCAGAACATGGGTGTGGATTCCTGAGCTTCTAGATCTTTGAAAAACAGCTACTGGGTGGCCTACAGTTTAAATCTGCATTGCAGACAGGACTGGACGCCTCAGTCCATCCGTGCTTATGATTAACATAGACAATAAGAAAATGGTCTCTGATGTACACAGGGCAGATGTAAGGGTAGACATATATCACAGCACTTAGTTTAATTAATTAGACTGCCGTATTCCATATGATATGTTTGTTTTTAAGTTCAGGGAAAAAAAACGCACTGAAATTATTCAGAGGAGAAGAGGTGATACCCAGATATCGGTAGGAATTGAAATAGTTTATATATCCAGCAAAATAATAGTAAGTTATAGACTTTTCTTTCCCATACTGAAATACATATAAAGTACACATTAAGTAAAAAAAAAACACTGAACTGACCACTGAATGTGAGGCATTTTAGATCTACCTAATGAGAAAAGATCTACAATTCCCAGTGATCTTAGGCACAAATGGACAGATGATAGATAGATAGATAGATAGATAGATAGATAGATAGATAGATAGATAGATAGATAGATTCTACTTAAAGTTTTACTACATCAGATATCCTGACAGACTCCACATTATTTAATACATTATCCTGTGCATTTTTAAAATGTCTACATTACTATAAAACTTGCCAAGAATACATTGAAAATTGCCAAAGTTACTGTTGTAACGCCTCCTTGGTCGATACTATAATACCATAACTTTCTATTTATGGAACGTCTCTATTACACCACCCCCATTTTTAACTGTCTAAAACTCCTATCGCATGTCCCTGAAGTTCAGCATTATATAGCTCCGTCTTGTTTATGATTATTGCAGATCCCAGCATGGTTAGCGGTAAGTACTGTAGGCACGTGCCAGCAGCCCTTATTATTATTACATGCTAATGTCACAGGCCGTTAATAGGGGGTGTTACTGCCGCCTCAGCATAATCCTCATGATAGCACTCATCAGAGTCACACGTCGCTGTCAAAGGACGCCTTCTCATATAAGCCTAATATATTATAGATACCACTAACATTGAAGGCGCAACGTTAAAATGTACTCACTTTTCCTGGCGTCTGAAGTTTTTTGTACGCTGTTAGTTGCGATTTAACAACTGCGCTGTTCTTGCCGCTCGAGTAAAACGTGAAGACCGGATTTCTCTTTTTTGCTCTTCAGATGACTTGCTCTTCCTCCACGACTTGAACTTGCGCTGAAATTTAAGAGTTTCACAGATTACAAGTGGAAGAAATACCGACGCCCCCCCTGTACCCGCCCCTTTTACTACCGCCCTTCCCACCCAGCAGTAATACCACAGCACATGGCTTTGATGCGAGATCATTGCATAAGAGACAGGATATCACCCGCACAAGGACCGTCTTCTCCTCTTTGACGCACTACATCTTAATCATATGCCTTCAGTCACCCCATGTCACCGGAATCCTGAAAATAACATCATTAACTGTCAAGCATTTCATGCGTTTCCCATCTGTAGACTCGCTGATGGGAGAGAACCCATATGTATTAAAACGATTAACAGTACATTCTAACGAAGAATGGATAGATCAGAAAGTTAAACGCGGGTTTAAAGTAACATTATAAAATAAAAGCATAAAATTAAGACTTTTAAGTCAGTAACAACGTATTTGAGTATTTTGAAGAAAGCAGTGCATAGGGGGAAATGAAAAATACAAACTGCATAACCAAACGCTTTTTAGGGGAATTTATATAGCGGATTTTTTTTTCATGGGGCGCTTGGGTCAGTGACATCAGAAGGGGTTTGGACATTTGTGGGGGGACCGAATTGGGGGGAGAAGGGGTGCAGCATCACTATATAGGTAACCGTATAATAGTCACATTATGAAAAAAGATTTTAAAATAATAAATATTTCATCATTTAAAATAAGACTAACACTGTTAAGGATGCTGCTTCACAATCACAAGTAAACATAACAAAAAAAAAAAATACATTAACCGTATGATAAAATGATTTTCGGTGAGTTCTTCGTGGTCTGTTAAAAGATAGAACTTAAGAACGACGTAGCGTTAAGGAGGCTCCTCTGAACAATACGTCATATCTTCACCCTTTCCATGTGCGGCTAATTTGCCTCAGTAACGCGTTAAACAGCAAAAGGCGCAGTTACGAATGGTTATCGCAAAACCCCAACATATCGTAAGAGAACAAAGAGAGTGCGTGCAAAATGTGATGTTATTCTAGTAGGCATGTGAAAAAGGCAGGAAGGTGGGGAACTCAGGAAAAGCAGGCATGAAATGAAAACATGTATGCAGCGAGTGACCCTAAACTCATGCTGGCTAATCCAGCTCTCAAGTGTGTTACTGTCCACATTAAGCGACCAACATGATGACAACAAAATAAGACATACAGTTCACTCTCCACACATCGCGTGTGTATGTGTGTGAGGGTGTTACACCTGTATTTCATTATACCCTGACCACTTTCTTACAATATTTACCTTTGGCCACAGTAAAGTATAACATACAAAACTTTGGGAAGATGCAATATAGCACTTTAGGTTGCAAGAATTTCATTAAGTAGATCATCTGACAGAGAAAGTAAAGTCACAGATGTGAAGATCAGAACACGAGTCCCTCAGCCTGTGAGATCAGTCTTTCCACCACTACAAGCACCAAGAAAGTACAATGATTTTACACTCCATATAGGAGATTTTTAAAAAACCAGGATGGACTGAAGGAAAAAATTAGCTGCAGTCGCTGCAGGCTGTCTGCATTATTTCAGTGACATAAGTTGGGAATCTTAGGTATATTCCAGTACATGTCTGAATAATCACAACTGGCAGTTTGAGCAAAAAATAATTACTGACTCAAGTCTATCTGTTGCCTGCACTTTTTGGTGAACGCATGAAATCATGTCTACAACAACTAGTTTCAACATGTCAGAGAATCACTCCTGCATGGGAACACAAACACAGCAAACAGTTTGTCACTCATTAGATTTTAGTCAATGATATCATTCAATGTTTGAAAGGTGATGACACCCACTTTTTCCACACCAAACTATCTGAATTCTAATGGCGTTCTTATATAAGTAACAAACGTAATTATTCCTAAAAAGTCTTGGAATTTTGAAAAGACACATCTTAATTTACCAATTAGAAACGTACTAAATAACTGTGGGGCAGGATAGAGACCAGTACTGTATGGTGAACTTTCTGTTTTTAAAAGGCTGACTCCTTCAGAGGCCTGGGCCCGCGTTTCCACTGGGACTGTAACATTTACATTTACAGCATTTAGCAGACGTTCTATTCCAGAGCGACGTACAGCAGTGCTTTGTAGTTCACCACTGCTACCACTAAGTACGCTGTATAAGAACCTTGTTAGGGAAAAACAGTGCACAGGCAAATATTATTGGTGGGATTTAAATTTTTTTTACCCTTTGAACCACAGCTGGCTTCTCCCCAAGCCTGAAACTCCATTCGCAAAGCAGCCTATTAATAGGAAAATCCCATTAACTTGCATTCATAAACAAATTTAAAGACATAACATGCAATGTTTCCATTTAAAACTTCTCTTTCCCTCATTAAACATTCTTTCGTTTCTACTGTAGTTATGTGCTTATTCCACACATTTGGTCAGAAAATGTGCATAAACATAACCAGGAATTCTGCAGGTCTGCGATGGGCTGGCCCCCTGTCCGGGGTTGTTCCCTGCCTCGTGCCCGTTGCTTCCGGGATGGGCTCCGGACCCCCCGCGACCCAGTAGGATAAGCGGCTTGGAAAATGGATGGATGGATGGATGGAATTCTGCAGGTGTGATTGGTTATGAATGATAACAAAATATAAGGGGTTTTTGAATCTTTGCAGCAGCGAGTTTCTAACGATTGAGATGGGACATATTTCGTTTTCTCTAGACTCAGAATGGTATCATGACATTGAAAAGAATTCAGACTATAGCTTACTGGTAAATATTGGCCTCAGATACAGTGAGTCTAAATCACTTAATTCAGATTTGTAATAAACCTGGATTAGAGTATGATGTGTCATGCCTAGGGGATAACAGAATTTATATGCTATTATAAAGACCCTTTTGTAGGAAAAGGTGTGTCTGTACTACGCAATATAGAGTGTAAGATCGTCAGGAACACACCTTTCTTTGATGCTATCAAAAGAGCTTGGCATGAAGAAATGCCAAGCATTTGTTTTTAATAAAAATGTTTTCCAGAGTCCGCGAGTTGGTGTCCCGTCCTGGGATATTTCCTGCCTCGTGCCCATAGCTTCCAGGCCGTGGACCTCCAGCGACTCTGTAACGGACAGCGGGCACAGAGAGCGGGCACAGAGAGCGGGCACAGAGAGCTGGCACAGAGAGCGGGCATTTCTGTCGCTTACGTGCCCTGCAGCTCACATTCACACAGGATAACGTGGACAGGGGCTAAGATATAGTGAGAGCCAGCATGTTCCTGGGGAGTTATGTAGGGTGGGGGGCAAAGCTATAAACTGGGCTTGGCAAGAATAACAGAAGATGACGAAATAAGAAAAAAGAATGTTTGCAGGATGAAGAAGGGAGGGGGCAGGCAAGGGAGAGGAAGGGACTTTAGAACACAATTGCTCAATAACTAGATGAGTTAAGTCTGGGTGAACTAGCTGCTATTCTAATGGAAAAAAGGCAGAAGGGGGTGGAAGAGGGGGGAAAGAGAGGGGGGGGGTGATCTTATTGGCATAGCAACAGTAACCAAGAAAACCAAGTGGCTCCGTGCAAGACTGTACTCCCTGCTGCACCTTCTGATGAATGATGTCATGATTAATTACTTGCAAACTTGTAACCTGAATCATCAAGTGGGAACCAGACCGACTGACGTCCTGCACTGTCTAAAGTCAGTGGTGCAGTATTTCGCTGTCATTTTAGGGGACTGAAAAAAAAAATGCTGTGTAGACTCAAAAAATCTTTGTACGTTTTTTATTAATTGATTTGTAATTAATATTTATGAATTTATATTAATCCATCCACCTACATACAATAAAAAAGCATTTTGCTAGATTCATTATTTTAATAATTAATTTTAAGACAAGTGGTTGCACAAAATTATTTTTTCTAAGTACAGTATTTTAAGAACTTAAAAATGTAAGCAGTTCCAGCTCAGAAATTTTATGTTACATAAACGAAATTAATTTTTATAGAGGTAAGAGGTGCACGATGATTACAGCACATTGCTACACGAGGAACCACCTCAGGGATGAGAACCTGAGTCCAGCCATGTAGTGGGTGATACCTCGATCAGTAGAGCACTAGTCTAAATGGACCAGTGTGAGTTTTTTCCCCAGTGGCTGGAGATCCAATCTTGCCACCAACCCCCAAATTTCAAAGGACCGGACCAAAGTAGATTAACACCATACCAGGACAAAGAAACTGCAGGTTAAGGGCCTTGCTCAAGGGCCCAATGGGGTAGGATTATTGCTGGAATTCACAGGATTCAAACCAGCAACCTTCCGATTGGTGGCACAGATACCCAGCCTCAGAGCCACCACTCCACCAGGGCAATTAATTTTCTTGAATTAATTCAACAGCCTTGCAGGCCTGAATAAGATAAGCAGTTACAGAAAATAGAAAGCTGGTTGGATAATTCAATGGCACCCATGTCTAATCAACTTAAACATGTTATGTATGTTGGGCTATTCACCTGCACATTTTAATTAAATTCAACTTATACTACGGGACCGTTGAATGCTTGAATCTGATTGGCTGACGAACGTTCTGAGGTGTGCAATTATTTTCAGGG
>JAODLC010000085.1:1495915-1511841 GCA_026781145.1 Hippopotamyrus pictus | reverse complement strand
GATCTGACAGAGAATGGCATTGATGTCACTGAAGCTTCAGTTCACTCTGGAGTGTGCACAGAAGTCTTTAAAGAGGAGTATGGGTTGTATCAGGAGAAGGTGTACTGCTTTGTGCATCTGAGCATCCAGGAGTATCTCGCTGCTTTATATGAGTTTCTATCAAACCCATCAGCTGACCTGCTGAAGACTGCAGTGGATCAGGCATTGGAGAGCAAGAATGGACACTTGGACCTCTGCCTCCGCTTCCTTCTGGGCCTCTCAACAGACTCCAGTAAGACTCTGTTACAAAGGCTACTAGGACAGACAGGAACCAGCTCACATAACATTAGGGAAACAGCCAAATACATCAAGGAGAAAATACAGGAGAATTTATCTCCAGAAAAGACCATCAATCTGTTCCACTGTCTGGCTGAGCTGGGTGACAATTCTCTAGTAGAGAAAGTACAAAGACACCTGAATTCAGGAAACCTTACAGCAGAACGCCTCTCACCTGCACAGTACTCAGCTCTGGCCTTTGTGATGCTGATGTCAGATGAGGAGCTGGATGTGTTTGATCTGAAGAAATTTTTCAGATCAGATAAAGAGCACTGGAGGCTGCTGCCTGTGGTCAAGAACTCCAGGACGGCTCTGTAAGTGACGTGGGGATGGGATATCAATATTGTTTGAAATGTATGGTATATATTTCTCCTCATGGGTTAATAACTGGGGTGTTTTTTTGATAATCCAGACCACATAATTTATATTGACTGAAGTTAGTGATGTAGTAAAGTGACAGGTTTTCCATGACCGTCCTTTGTGTGACAAACAGCCAAGAGCCAGAATTTCACAGAATGTTCAGACTCTGTGCCCGTGAGTGGAAGGCCGCTGGTTCAGATCTCCTGGCCGGCAGAGTGATGTCATCACTGGGCCCTTGAGCAAATCCCTTAATGCCAATCACTGCAGGGGCGCTGGATGCTGGCCGACCCTGTGCTGTGACCCCAAACTTCCTCTCACCTGTGTGTGTCTGTGTGTCTCATGGAGCAGAATGGGAGGTGAAAAGACAATTTCCCCATGGGGATGAATGAAGTATCACTGTTCATAAATATTTCTTTTAAATGAATGTTCCCTTTAAAAGCATATCTGAAAGTATTGGTAGTCCTACAATTAGGGTTTTGGTGATTTTATAAGTTCCCAGGTAGAGCAACACAGAAAAAAAGGATTTCAGTCACAGGATCATGAATTTAGGTGTTATGGGTTTTAGAGCATATTCACACTCATGCCCTCATTCAAACTGGCTCTGGAAGATAATGCAATATCGCACATACAGAACATTATTGGGAATATGGTCTGTATGACTTATGAGAATAAAACTACAGGCTTTTAACCTATGATAGACACACTATGAATGATTATATGACTGCAAAAAATGGCCAAAATACACAGTAAACTCAGGAGATCCTGTATTGTGCCAACAGCTGCTCATTTAAGTGGATTAACCCTGAATATTCTGCACACAAAACCGTTCAGGATGTTTGTGCTTTAAAATTTAAACCTTCACTGTATTGTTCATGACAGGGCACATTATGACCATTAGAGGATTAGCCAAAGTTAAAAATGTACAATATTTAATAACTTTTCTAACTGTGGTGATTTAATGTAGTGTTGTGTATAGCTACTAATTCTCTTTGAAGTGTATTCTGTGCCTCTTATTATGCAGGAAAAAAGTTTGGATATTTTGTATCACTATGATCATTGATGTGTAAGATATATACTGTGTGTATGATAACACAGCTCCTTTTGCAGGCTGAACAGCTGTAATCTCACAGAAAAATGCTGTGAGGAGCTGGCTTCCGCTCTCAGATCAAACTACTCACCCCTGAGAGAGCTGGACCTGAGTGACAATGACCTGCAGGATTCAGGAGTGAAGCTGCTCTCTGCTGGACTAGGGGATTCACACTGTAAACTGGAGATACTGAGGTCAGTATTACTGGATATTGCAAACTGTAAACTGGAGATACTGAGGTCAGTGTTACTGGGTATTCCACACTGTAAACTGGGGGTATCTGATCAAATTGTAAACTGGTATTTCACACGGATACTGCACCTGGGACACAGATTAAACCACAGGCCACAGGTGTTTGACAGTACAATTGAGACACCCTCCACCCCGCAGACACAGAAAGGAGTGTCCTGGGAAGGGCTGAGGGATCAGCCACATGGCCAGTTCATTTACTCTGACTTAAGCTCCTGCTGTGGTGCCGATTGTCGTCTTTGAGGTTTAGCCGACTTTCCTGCACCTGTTGCGTCACACTTTGTCATCATTCCAGGGTCTCATTCTCTCTGCCATCAGAGCTCATCTTGTGGCAGGACTGTGTATGAGGAAATCCAGGTATAAGTTGGAATACCATAAAAATGATACAAATGGTACATGGACTGTATTAAACAGCATAATTAAAAATGAAATGAGGAACAATAATTATCCTCAGTACTTTATAGATATTTTATAGATAGATGAAAATAGTATTAAAGACATGAATGAAGGGCAAATGGATTTGATACATTCTTCAAAACTGGCAGAGGTAATAAAGGTTAATGGGACAGAAATGGCTATGGCAGTTTATATTGAAAGAAATGATAGCTCAATGTTTTTAAGAGCAGTGAAAAAGAGAGAAATTTATTATATTGTGAATGGTTTTAAGAATAAAAGTAGTACAGACTGGAATTATATTGATATGGTAACAGTAGAGAGTGTTATTGATGGTATTGTAAAACCTTTAGCATATATTTTTAACTTGTCTTTACAAACTGGAGTTTTTCCGAAAATGAAAATAGCAAAAAAATTTTCCCATTTACAAAGCAGGAGATAAGCACCACTTTACTAATTATAGGCTGATATCGGTACTTTTTCTAAAATATTAGAAAAACTATTTGTTAAATGATTTGATAGTTTTGTTGAGAAATATGATTTGTTGATAGACAGCCAGTATGGATTTAAGAATAGATCGACAGCCTTGGCATTGATGGATTTGGTAGAAGAAATAACAGAATGTATTGATAATAAGAGGTATGTGTCACGTTCGGCGGGTTGAGCGAGCGGGTAAGCAGGCGAGTGGAGCCGGACTGACAGGGTAACGGGGTTTTAATGGGGAAGAAGCAGACATCCAGGGACACGACACGTCACAATACAATGCCGGATCTGGCATACATGGGGAGACGCGGACTGATATACACAAGACAGAGCAAACTGAATAAGGCACAGGTGAGAACCATCAGGCAAAAACACGGGGTAACGAGGTGGGCGTGGCACACATGAGGATCGTACGGAGCCGGGCGTGACAGTATGTACTTAGACTTAAAGAAAGCATTTGACATGTTATCGACCATGATGTATTGATTAGAAAGATGGAGAAGTATGGTTTCAGAGGTATTGTATTGGACTGGTTAAAGAGCTACATAACTAACAGGCAACAATTTGTACAAATAAATTAACATAAATCTAGATTTATGAATATAGCATGTGGGGTACCTCAAGGATCAGTTTTAGGTCCAAAATTGAATGAAATCACTATATACCTTATATTGTACATTACTTTTACCATATTTGAGCTATTGTGTAGAGGTGTGGGGAAACATATATAAAAGTAATCTGCAATCAATAAATATGCAGAAGAGGGCCATTAGATTAATAAATAAAGTAGGATACAAAGATCATACAAATGGACTCTATAAAACTGGGAGCTATAAAATTTCTAGATTTGATTCAGTTTAAAACAGCACAGATAATATTTAAAGTGAGATATAACTTGCTTCCAAATAAAACAACAAAATTGTTTTCATAGGGAGAGGGAGGATATAATTTAAGAGGATAATTCAATTTAAAAATCCATTGTTAGAACAACATAAAAAGTATGTGCAGGGGTTAAATTACGGAACAGTTTAACAGAAGCATTAAAACAAAGTAAAAATATATGTCACTTTAAAAGAAAGTATAAAGTACAAATTTTAAATAAATACGAGGATGAAGAGCAATTTAACTCGGGATGCTAATGGTAATGCCAAAACTTATCTTTTGAAAGATAAGTGTCATTTGGTGTGTTCATTCTTTATATGACAGTAATAGTGTTGTTTTTTTGTGTTGTCTTTTCTTTAATTGACAAAAGTGTTTAAAATGAGCTGTGAATAATTGGATGGGGGTCGGGCTAAATAAGTTTATACTTCAGCCTGCTCCTTTTAGTACATAATTACAATATAAAAGATTACAAATATGTTATGTAAATATGGTGAATGTCTATATGTTTGAAATAAACAATAAACAAACAAGCAAACAAAGTTTCATGCAGTGGGTCACTGTCACTGGATGGTTTAATTTTGAACTGAGCTGATTATTCATGTCTGTTATTACACAGTCAGTGAGGCTAAAAGGCAGGGCCGTTTTTAACACAGATGCAATCGGTGCAATGCACTGCGGGCCCCTGCAGCGACAGGCCCCTGTTTGGGATTCGGACGGTTCAAAATTATGGCGTTAAATTAGTGCCAAAACTCGCGCGCATGAAAATCACGCGCGTGTATGCGCTCGCGAGCAGAAAACCCAGCACTCGCTTGCTAGACAGGATGAATTTTGACACGTTGGAGGCGGGAACAGTGGCTAATATCTCCGCTCCTTTGATTGGTTTTTTAAAATATTGACTACGATTGGCTAATTGCTTTGGTAGAAGATAATATTACTATATTTTTGCACAAATCACGAAATGGTTTGAAGCGCAAAAATAATCGGTGTGCATGCATGGTTGTCTATGTACTGGACATTACGATTCTGTCATTAAAAACGCCCCACCTTCCATTAAAAGTTATTAAAGCCATAAAACTGAATATCGAATATGAGGCTTAACCGCGGTCAGTGACAAGTTATCTTCTACCAAAGCAAATGTCCCCAAATGGCAGCTTTTTATCAGGAACAGGGAGAGCAGGGATAGAGGAAAAGGGGAAGAAGCTGAAGGGCTGTTTGGTCTGGGGGGGTCCAGGCCAGTCACTGGTCCCAGTCAGGCTGTGGCTTTGGGCACATCAGCACTGGCATTCTGATGGGTCGCTGCCGCCTGTATTTTGTCTGATATTTTGTGATTTCCTTTCTGCAGGCTGGCAGGCTGTAGAGTCACAGAAAAAGGCTGTTCTTCCTTGGCTTCAGCTCTGAGGTCAAACCCCTCACACCTGAGAGAGCTGGATCTGAGTTACAATCACCCTGGACACCCAGGACTGACGCGGCTCACTGATGTACTGGAGGATCCCAGCTGTAAACTGGAGAAGCTGAAGTGAGTACAGAGTGTGTGTCTGACACACTACAGACACTTATGCATGTATGTGAAGACAGGCACCAATAAACAAATGGATACAGCAGTACTATGTCATTCTGCTTCTCTTATAGTGTGGAGCACAGTGGAAAGTGCAGAACCAGACCAGGCATACAGAAATGTAAGTGTGTTTGCATGTTTTTATTAATAATGCCATTAATACCATTTTATGATTGTATTCATGCAATTGTTGGCATGAGTGTGGCTTTTTGCACTGTATGTAGATGGATTTCCATGTTTGTGTTTAGGTGAATTTCTCTGTGTGTGACAGTTTAGGCAGCATCCAAAGGGTAAAAACAAAACAGACAAAACAGAAAAACAGACATCACCAAAAACCTCCCCTCCTGGGCCGGATATGACGTTATGCAAATTTCAGGAATGGAGGTGAAGTACAGGATAGAGATATTATTATTATTATCATTATTATTATTATCATTATTATTACTATTAATAATAATGATGATAATTATTATTATTGTCATATTATTATAATTCATATAATTATATATGTACGTGTCTGTATAATGTTATCTATTATTACATTTAATATATAATTATAGCATTATATAAGTATTATTATTACTGATAATAAATCATAATAATGTATTATAATAATATCCGATGTTGCACTGACATCATCTCGACGCTATTGTGGAGGTCATGTGATTTCGCGCCCCCTAGTGGTGATATATCTCTTGGGCAATCCGGTGCTGATATTCACACCGACCGACGGTGATGTCACACTGATCGCGACCTTTAAGGTGAGAAATATACAGCCAGGAAATTTAGCTTTACTAAATAGTTTCACTTACAAACAAGTCAGATCGGGTGAGGACAAAGTTGAACAAAACAAAAAATCCAACGGAATGGCTGTCATTCACCACATTCATCGCCATGCAACTAAATATTCAGGGCATATACTATTCGTGGAGGAGAATTTAAATTCCAAATTTTCAGAAATGTTTTCAGGATCAAAAAAAAGTTGTTACAATGGTGCCATTTTCCTGGTGTCCTTCTAAACCGGCGCTGATGCCGGACTCTCTGCTCAGTCTGCAGGCAGCGCTGCTGTGAAGCGGCGTGCGGTTCGAAGGAAGGTTATATTTTAAAGTAAAAACACTCACTTTTAGTATTAATCTCTGGTGCTGTCTTGTGGTAAATATACTTGTGGTGAATATGTCTGATGTCTCTGATTTGTAATTTTATTTACCCGTAATTAAGCTGTTAGTTTAGCTCGCGCCGCATTTTGGCGGCTCTTCCTGCCGGAGTCGCGCGCCGTCCGACATTTCCTGAGCTATATTATAAACTTCAGTTCCCGCTTCGTTAAGGGAAGCTGTGCTGTTTTTATATTGTACAGATAAATACAGTACAGGCTGACTGTAAGTGATAAAATGGCGGAGATGCTGGTCTGCCTGATGGTATTAATAATTCTTCCTCCTGCCTACAGACTCCTGCCAGCTGACGCTGGACCCCAACACAGCAAACAGACGCCTGTCTCTGTCAGGGGGGAACAGGAAGGTGACAGAGGGGGCAGAGCAGCCATATCCTGATCATCCAGAGAGATTTGATGGCTGCACCCAAGTTCTGTGCAGAGAGAGTCTGACTGGCCGCTGTTACTGGGAGGCTGAGTGGGATGGATATGGGGCTGGGATAGGAGTGACTTACAAAGGAATCGGGAGGAAAGGAGGGATTGACTGTCTGCTTGGATTCAATGACAAATCATGGAGTCTGTGGTGTGATCCTGATAGTTACTCTGTCTGGCACAATAAGAATCAGACTCTCATACCCATACAACCCTCAGGCTCCCGCAGAGTAGGAGTGCATCTGGACTGGGGGGCTGGTGCTCTGTCCTTCTACAGAGTCTCATCTGATGGACTGACCCTCCTGTACAGATTCACCTCCTCATTCACTGAGCCCCTCTATCCAGGGTTTTGGGTTATAAAATCCTCAGTGTCGCTGGATCATTGGGCAAAAAGGTAAAATCTCTGCTTTTTAACCTTTATAATCCTTTTCACTCTCAAGTGTATGTTTGACAAAAATAAATGCCTGTGTTCAATGAGTTGAATAAACATGCAAAATAACAGTTTTTCTCTCCAACTAAAATATAATTAAATGTAATCCTAATGAGTGGGGGGGCTTTCCCCCTCCCCTGTATATGTACATTTCATATACATCCATCACTGTAACCACTTAATCGCATCGTGGGGGGGACCGGAGCCTATCCCAGGAACAATGGGCACAGGCAGGAATCAGCCCTGGGCAGCTGCCAACACATCACAGGGGCACACACACACGGGGCCAATTTAGATTCACCAATCAATCTGTCCTGCACACTTTTGGTCTGTGGGAGGAATCCAGAACCCCCAGTGAAAACCCACACGAACACAGGGAGAGCATGTGAACTCCACACAGAAAGGACCCGGAAAAGCACCCAGGACTTTCTTGCTGTGAGGCAGCAGCACTAACCACTGCACCACCATGCTGTCCCTTATAAATTTCTTTATAACAGATATCTATCCCTCCAGAGACACTAGAAACATCTCTGAGAGCTTTTTCCAGTGGAGCACTGATGACTGAATCCTTACTTGTTGAGTTCTCCTGCAGTGAGGCGGCATGTGTTTAAATGGCTGCTCAACCTGCTCTTACAGAGAAAAGGCTTTTGGGAAGTGAAATGTATGGGACGTATTTGTACATGTGGTTAAGCGTGTATTAATGATGAATTGTAATACGCAGCAGTAATATGCAAGACAGAACAAAATTCATGGAGAGTGAGAAGCCTTCATCTCTGCAACATTGTAGAGCTTCCACGTCTGTCACTGTTGCCTGGAATTGGATTCTGGAGCTGGTGAGTTGTTTGATTTGACTGAAGTGGTGATACAAGTATCGAACAATCAAGGTCATGCGTACGGACTGAACTGAAATATTTAAATTCAACATCATAATAAGAGGCTATTGCACTGAAGCTGGATACTGTGATAATTTCAGAAACACTGTGCAAATGGGATTTAATCAAGGTGACAAGAGATTTAGTTCGATAACATAAGTCCCAAATCATGAAGATGACATGGCCGTTATTTTTAATTAGTCTTGACTCATGAGTGATGATTAGAATTTTTTTTCAGGTATCAGGAAACAAGGATTTATTTATACCAGATGTGGTGGAAACAAGTAACATGAGAGAATACAGGTAATTCTGCTGTGTCTTATGTAACTGAACTTCCACATCACTGTGTGAAGCCTGCAAGTGGATAATGAAGACATCCATCTATCAACTGTCTCATCCAGTGACTTTTAACCACATCAAATACGAATCACACTCTCCAGTGTAGAGGACACAATCAGTAAGTTACCACCTTGGGTTGACTGGCAGAGTCTCTCCCCCAACCTTGGTTCTGTGATACAGGTTCCAGGCGAAACATCCTGGAAGGTTCTTCTGCTGCATCACAGGCTTGGTGTTTGTGATGGAGTCCAGTGGGGAGGTGATCTACAGCTTCTGCTCCTGGGAAAAAGCCCCCAAGCCCCCCGGCAGCTGGAGTCCAGCGGGGCCCCTTTTTGACATCGATTGTCCCCAAGGGACCCTGAAGGAGCTGCACCTCCCTCACTGTGAGATCTCCACAGGTAAATTATACAGGCTAATGTGAAGGTTCAGAAGTGACCACAATTGGACAGGATGGTTTACAAATCCTGTGTTACAGTAAGATTGTGACTTGCTTTATTTAAAGGGGCAGTTCACCCCAAAACCTATAAAAGATACTGTGTGTTTTATTAGGTAACTTACCCATATACTGTAGGTTGTTCTGCTGGTAGGTGAATAGTTTTGGAGATATCAGCTGTAGAAATGTCAGGATTCTGTCAAATAAAATGGGACTGAATGGCATTATTTTGTGGTGTTTAATGCGGCAAAAAAATGCATTTGAAAATGAAATAGTAATGTCTTTAATCAGAAATCATGACCATTTTCCTCAAGATAATCTACAGACTTCGTAACGAGTAGTTTAATGTAGGAACTGTTTTCTTCTACCGAACACCATGCACTGATCTCACAGCGTGATAAACATTACCTGGGGTTTGGCATGTGCTAACTGCATGTCCCCTAACGGAGGAATGAAAGCAAAGCAAAACGAAAGTGAATCTTCCAGCTTCTCAAATATCACATATTCTTAATATACTGAGTGGAGACTTAGGAATCAAACTGAAGGCTTCTTACTTCTTCCCATAAGAATCAATCAGTTTTGCTTCCAGATGAAAACCTGGCTGTAGCACATGTAACCAAAGACAACATGGAGATTCTGCAGCCACAGGAGGTGACAGACACACATGTGGTCATCAGCATCACCGGCCTCTCTCTTTTTGGAATCTTAAAGAGGAGAATATTTCCCAAGGTCCGAGGGCAAGTGCTAATGTCGCTCCAGCCCATAGATAAAGTCTTGAATGTGTTCTTGCTGCCCCTGAATGTGCCTCCTGACCAGGTGAGCATTTCCATGCCTGATTATTTCACCGGTGCTCAGCCACACACACTGTCTCCCACCCAGTCACACACTCTGACCAGCACAGACACTCCGATACTATTTGAAAGCTCAAAAATTAATATTATCTGTGGTGTGTTACAGCACGTTATGTAATAACTCCACATTATGGGATGAAAACTTGCTTTTTTTTATTAAATAATGAGGTGTGATTGCATCATGTGTTGTTATAAGGTTTTTGATTTTTTGTAAAACTAAGGTTTGCTCTGTCATTATCCACATGGTGGATGATGAAGATGGATAAGCCAGTGGACAGGTTACAGTTCTCATTGTCAATGTTACTTAATGCAGGTGTGCCAGCAGGAGCAAGAGAGACAAAACCACGTTCTCCCTCTCCATAAATGCACGTTCATTGAGAATGAGCGGTACAAGATGTCCGGTAACCACGAGGCAATAAGGTGGATCCAGCCAGAGGTGACGACCCAAACCACGACCAAAGAACACATGTTAATATATCCAATGTCCAACTGACATACAGTACCACTCTAAAGTTTGAGTGCACCAGTTTAAAGCCATAATTATCTGTGCTTTAAACTGTATACCCTTGTCTATTAAGAGGGGTGCAGGTCTGTTTTATGGGCAAATGTGTCAAAATTGTGTCCAACTACCATGTATTATTCTAAGACACAGAGGGGTGAGTGCAGGAGTTCTGCATTTGCAGTTACCGCTGTCAGTGTCATGGTCTGCAGTTGCTTTGCTGGTGACTGAGATGATGATCTTTACTAAATCCTTGGTTATCTCAACCAGCATGACTATCACAGCATGTTTCAGAGTAGAACCTGAACAGTATGTACATTTGATCTCAGATACTGGTCGACAATTTAAGGAGCTACAAATCCCAATAACATAACGGTCAATATAATTTTACATGGTGAAAAATGAAAGACACAAATAGTTAAAGTGCTTTACTGCCCGGCCAGATTTCCCAAACTCAACAAACAGCAGAAATATATATCTTATATAAATATAAATCTGTATAACAAACGTAAAACAAGTGAATGACACAAAATAAAACAAGTGATTAACTCTCACAATACTGAACTAGTGAACAAGAGCAGTACTTAGGATCTACTAAACAAACACACCTGATGAAATAACTGTACTTGCACACAAAAACGTGCTTTCAGTCCCAACGTTTTTGTGTTATATAATACAGTACAAAATTCCGATTCCCATTCGATAAATCTTTTGCTAAACATATCATTAGTGTCTGGCTTAGACTGGTACAGTATGTTATATGCGGTTTCTCTGCATATTCCCCTGTGGGAGAGCTCCTTTTCTCATCATAAATGTTTAAAAAGACATAATCTGGTTTTTTCCACCCAACACTGATGAATTCATGGAACCTTCATATCAGCTAGTTTAATTGACCAGTTGATGTACTGGTCAAGCCTTACTTCAGAATATCACTGCTCTATTAGGATTACAGTTGAGTGGGCAGTCCTTCATTCTCAACCTAAAATACACCTCAAAACTGTGCAATAACTATCTGGGAAAGAAAGAAAACCAGTAAACCTTACACTAATGACTGGGCCTTCCCAGTCTACAGGCCTCTGTCCCATTAATCCTGTATGGGGTGAAATAGACAGAAGTGTCAAAGCAACCAGCAAGTGCCCTGAGTCTCTGGGAACGGCTGCAGAAGGGCTAGGAAGACGTCAGGTGATCTCCTGCTGAACCAAATGCCTCATGGTTTTGGGGCTGTTATCAGAACAAATGGTGGCTGTTTTGGGGAATCCAGGAAGTATTTTAGAGACGCTTCGGTGCCCCATGTTTTGGGTGTTGCAGAGCATATTGTTGTTTACAGAAAAAAAACATGATAAAAACCTTGTTTCCAGCAAGTGTACAAGAGTACAAAATACACTGTGAATTAAATGTAGCAGTTAAAGCCCCCAAGGTGGGTCATACCTCCAGGGTTGGGGGTGTGAATCCCACCTCGGCTCTTTGTGAGGAACAGTTCCCACTTTTAAACAGGGTTCAGAACATCACCAGCAATTTCCCCTCTTCACCTCTAGAATGAAGAGTTCAAGTGCAGTTTTGAGCAAACAATCCACCCAACTTTTGAGGTATTTCTGAACCATGACGTGGTGGAAATGGAGCTGAGTATCTTGGAAGACAGGAGCGGTAAAGTCGTGTGGCGGCGATTCATCAACCTCACAGGTGATAACGTGCTATTTCTATGTGGAAATAAACAGAAGGGGCTGTGTGAGACCATCAGGACAAGCAAACATGGGCAGAGATTCCAGTGTGGGCAGTGTGTACCCCTGATTCTAACTGCTTAATGCTTCAGGCGGATCTAACTTATCAGAGAAAATGCTTCCCTGTTCATTGCATTGTGAAAGGCAGCGTTCTGCTGTTTGCTTAATGTCATTTAGAAACAAGAAAGCCTTTCCATAATGAATACTAATCATCACCTATGAATCTATTTATGGTGAATGATTTACTTTTTTTTTTTTTATTTCTTTCTCAAAAGGCAAACTGCTAATTACATGATTATTGTATCATTTACAAACAATTTGTTCCTCTTTTGAAATTCACAGTGACAGCTCCAAACTGCAACTCATCCCAGTCCTTCATCTTAGCATATTAACAAACTGATTGCGTTTAAATGAATAACGGCTTTGTTGTATAAACTCTTTATTTCAGGTCGTTCTCCAGTGGCCTCTTGTCATTCAGCTGTGGCGTTTGTAGACCAACACAGGGAAGCCATCATCGAAAAAGTGTCACTGATTGATCCCATACTGGACGATCTCCATGAGCACATTGTAGGGGAAAAGTACAATAACATACGTGCTGCCAGTACCAACCAGGAGAAGATGAGGAGGCTGTATGAGGTCTTGAACAGCAATAGGCTGAAAAAGCTTTTTTTTGATGCCTTTAAGAAGAACGAACCCTCCCTTGTCTTAGAATTGCTTGGCTTATAATTGGACCAGTATGCAAAACCCTATTCGCCGATTCCAATCTCCCAGCTGATACTCTCTGTTCTCAACTCTTTTCAAGCCAGTTTGTACCACGACCTTTTTAAATCCCTGTCAGTCCACACTACGGATGGTAAGACTGACCCATTCGCATTGGTGCGCTGGTATGAAAATTCACAATGGGGAAAAACGTGTGCAGCAAGTACAGTTTGAGATGAACGCTTATTTCTAACAACATTGTTTCTAACTTCTTTTCTTTGGTAAAATCTGATTTATTAACTTAGAATAGTGAGTAAGATCATTTTGCCTTGTAATTTCGTATAATTTAGCCATTTTTCATATTTTCTGGGCTCCTTCTGCTTCCAGACCCCAGCAGGGCTTTTATTGTGAACCTGCTTGTGTTTGTTAGCTTCTGCACACGAAAGCAAACTTTCTTTTGCGTCTGTTTCAGAAGCTAAAATGGCTCCTGGCTCATCCTACTTTTAGGGGAATAAAACTGAGCCGTCTGTATGTTTATATGTTGAAGCATGTTTGGTAATGAATGGTGGATGTTTATTCGGTTCATTTAAAAGATTTTGCTTAAATGTATTTGCCCACGCTTGATGGAGTCTGTCACACTTCAGGGCGCTCGGAGCGCGGACAAAGGAGCAGGAAGCAGGTAGTCGGGGCGAATACGGGGTTTAATGAGGAAAGGAACAGACGGGTAAACACAGGGTAACATTACAATGATGGATCTGGTAAGACTAACTCCGACACAGACTAAATACACAGGACATGCCCAGATGAACAAGAAACAGGTGATGACACTCAGGAATTAACACAAGGTAATGAGGGGGCGTGGCACACACACGAGGATCGTACGAGCCGGGCGTGACAGAGTCAACATTGAAAAGTAATTTGTGATTATTGGAAACTTTTGTGTAAAAGCAGACTCTCTTCAGAGTATGAAGGGAGAATAATTACCAGCTTGTACTTATTCTTAAAAGAAAGTGAAGAAGGATCTTTAATACAGTCCAGGGTGTGTTTGTTATTTGCTTTGCTATTCCCCCCCCCCAAGTAAAAACATCTTTGTTTTAAGATTAAGCCTCAAGCAAGTCTTTAGTCTTATTTTGTTGTTTAAGTCATATTCACCTCCAGAATGTTTCACCATCACCTACCTTTCCCATCATATTGTACTGCCTGCTGGGTCAGAATACCTGAAGTCAGACTCACCGCGGTTTTTGCTGCTGTGCCGCACCTGGGCCTGCACCTCCCTCACCATGCTGGGGCCGTGTGATCACCCACACCCACACCCACACCACATACATACTGAAACACTATGCTGAATGTCACAACAGGAGGCAGACACTTAAATACACAGATAATGAGGACTAACAAAAGGCAGGTCTGAATCATCAGGACAATTAACCAATGAGCACAGTACAGGGAAACAGGCCACAGGTGGAGAAACTTAACTAACAATTAACATGCAGAGAAACTGAGGAACTAGGAAACATAAGGTATGTGCTGGGAAATTAACACTAGGAATAATGACACACAACTGAGGGTTAATGCTACTGTAGGAAGCAGAACAGAATTAAAATGGACATAAATAGGATAAACTAGAACAAGGAAACAAAACTAAAACACTAGAAAAACAGGTGTGGCCTCAAACCCATGAATGCAGGGTTACAGCCTTGGTGCCGCACGCTGAACCTACTGAGCTGTGCAGTGGTCTGGGGAACAAGGAAAACACACTAGGGGCCAGTATGAAGACAGAGGGAACAAGATGGCCAGCGACACCTGCTGGCCAAACGGGGACTCAACACACAGGACTGTGATGGACGAGCACCGACTCTGACAGTACCCCCCCCCCCCCCCCTCACCAAACATGCGAAAACCGGGCACGGGAGGGCACTGCCAGGGCCAAAAATACAAAAGAAAAAACAAACAGAGCACAAGAGGGGACATGGACACCACTAATGAGAACCAGGGTATCGGACAGACAGAACCAGAAACTCAAACAGGAGGAGAACAAAGACAGAGGGTGAACAAGAGGGACTGGGACAGGGACACCAGATGAAGGAACATGGCTGGTGGTAGAACTTGGGGACCAAGACATGGCAACCGAGGGACAGGGTCAGGGACGAAACAAACTGGGGCCAAGATGCAGGAACAGAGAGACAGGTCCAGGAATCTGAGGCAGGGACCAGGATGGCTTAGGACAGGGTTGGAGACCCCTGGCTTAGGGGATACAACAGGGAAGGGCACTAGTGAGTGCATTAAAATTATTTTAACCAAGGTTGGTTAGTGTTTGAAACTAGTTAACAGAACTATGTGATGAGCTGTTAGGTTTGTGTGTTTTTCATGAATAGCTAAAGTACAATATGGAGAGACTTAGACTATAATTCAGAAACAAATATAATTTTCCCCACATGACTTATTGGTGGTATTTATTTATTTAGCTTCCTCCTTATCATTATTTAGCCTAAATTATTGGCTATTGTTTGACAATGTGCTACTGAACGAGTTGTTGAACGAAGCAGAACGAACCTTTCAGTGGCGTAACAACACACTGTAGTCTTGGGCCCAGGTGCGAAAATTCAATCCGGGCCCTTATACTTTTTCAAATTTATCCCGAGGATGTTTTAGCTCTGATACATGCAATACACATTAAGGGTGACTACAATCCTCTCTGCAAAGAACCAGAAGCACAGAGGTAGTTTATATAGATTGTAATTATAAATACAAAAATACTGTACTACATAGGATCCATTACATGTGAAAACATTTAAAAAATGTTTGTTATTAATACCAATTTACAGGGTAATCTAATATAACCGCATTAACATCAACTCGCATGGAAATATGGGAACACTCAAAGCACTGAAACGCTCAACGCTGAAACTTCAAGCGTAGAAAGCTTGCTTAAACTCACACTGCCCAGAAACAAAACTTAATCCAACTTATTTAACTGTGCAGAAAAAAAGAAAAAAGAAAATGATTCATATGCATACAATCCCCAATATGCGTGAATTAGGCCACTAGAAGGCCATCTTACGAGCCTTACGTTGTGCAAAATCATCAACAATGTCCCTAATATTTAATGCTCTGGCTCTCGTGTTTTCAATGGACAGGATAGCTAACCCACTGAGCCTCTCCTGCCCCATGCTGCTCCTTAGGTA
>JAODLC010000085.1:1453639-1468967 GCA_026781145.1 Hippopotamyrus pictus | reverse complement strand
GGGTGCCCAGTGCTGGCCACCTACCACAGAAGTAGCACACATGCTGTGAAAACTCTATAGGATCCAAACATGGGTGTCTTTCCAATGCTAGGTTCTTGTTTCCAGATAGAAATTACATTTTTGTTATTAAGATGCTGCAACATTTTTTTTGTTTGTTTGTTTGTTTCTGAGCATGGGTGCCGATAGGATGAGGCGGGTAGGAAGACCAGACTGGGTGAATGCGGCGAAAAATGCGTGCTGTGCTTTTTTCGGCCCAAGGGATCCTTGGCAGATTGAAGACGACCATGATGTTTTGACACGTCCCGCTGAACGGCATCTCTAAAGGGCTGACTGGCTCTCAGGGTGTGTGGGTCTGTGAGCGCCTTCTGTGCACCCTGTCGCGCTGCGGATGGGATGCTGGGATCGCCTCAGTATCGATTCCGTGCGTGTGTGTGGTGTGGTAAATCTCTCCTGGTTTCCTGCCCAGTTACCTTTAAAAAGGCACGCGGCGCCCCTTTAAGGTCACCGCACACAAAGACGTCCGCTAGGACACCTGTACGCATGCAGGGACGCGGTGGCGGGAGAGACGAGGGCTAAGGTGAGGTTATGCTAATGGAGATGATGCCCAGAGATTGCTGGACTGAATCCAAGACAGTAAAACTAGACGCGTGCGCAAAATATCACAGGGGACCTTGTAACCAAACAAACCAGCACTGGCATATTAACATCCCACGACGGACGTTCATTGGGGCTTCTTAACGAGCGAGCAGAGAAAGTTTGCCACAAACGGCAACCCGGTAGACGGAAGTCTCGCAGGCGGACGCCTCATTTTCAGAGCAGGTCGCTCACGTGAGGGGAAATATGTGCGAAACGACCAGAAAACAACTCATTAGCAGACAAAGGGAGAGGCAGAAATCTCCCAAAACATAAAAGAACAGAAAAACAAACAAGAACGGCATCTGACTGTGCGTTTGCCTCTGAATAAATCAGCAGCTGCTGACGATAAGACAATAAGAAATAAAATAAGAGCAAGCGGAGGCCTGACAGACGGTAGCGAGCGCGTGTTAGCGGCTCTGCGATTCATTAATCTCCGGCGGCTCCTCCGAGGTGACAGCCACGTCGCCAGTCTGTTTATCCGCCGTCGCCGGGGCCCCGTAGCGTGTCGTCGCCGCGGAGTCACCTCAGTTTCCGGCCGGTCCCGAGGCCACAGTCAGACCACAAGCTCCTCGTAAGAGCTGTGGCGTGTACAGGGACACGGGCCCTGTGTTGGACCACCATCATTAAGGTTTGCTGCTCCATCATTCAGCATTGCAGAAGGAGGTGCGCTGAAAGGTGTCCCATCCATCCATCCATCCATCCACATATCTTACCCAGACTGAAACCCAGGGACCTCTGTTAAAAAGGGGCTTATGCCCCCCCCTTTCCACTTCAGTCAACAACTAACCCCCCCCCCACCATGTGGGCTGGTAAGACAGGTTGTACTGAAAACTCAGGGACGTGGAGAGGTGAAGAGGCGTGATGCAAACCTGTGCGAGCTTCCTGGACGTGTGCTGAAGGTCCTCGTCGTCCTCGCGGCTCTGATAAAGGGATTAATGGGTGTCGGCCTGGTTTTCATGCTTGATATTTTACTCCTTGATGAACAGAGTCCACTTCAGGATCTTTCTTTCTTTTTTTTTTTTGATGAATGGGCAATTAGAAGCCCCCCCCCTCTAGCCTGCTGGCCAGATAATTCCGTTTTAATAGAACTTCAATTTCTTTCACATAACTGTGATTAAAAAAAAAAGAAAGGGGGAATAAATCAGTAATGCTGTCATTCCAGAGGTGCTGACGCTGCTGTTTGGGCGGCGTGTGGGTGCCGGGGGGGTGCGGTGGGGGTGCTTGTTGCGGTTGTGGGGTTTCCAGGTGGGTGCTATATCCTGGTGTCCCCTCAGCTGCTGTTATTCCTGTTCCAGACGGGGGCACCGTCTCCCCACTTTCACGCTGGGTTCTCTGCTTTCCAGATCTTGGGGTGAGCTGGTGACTCTCGAGTGCACAGCGACGGGCAGGAGCCTATCCCACCCCCCCTCCCCCCGCCACTGGCCAAAAATAGAGGCATGCAGTGTTCTTTTGTCCCACAAGTGAGGAATGCTTGGGGTATGAGATCCACCCGGGAGCAGTTGGGGTCAAAGGCCTTACAAACTCTCCAGGTCGTGGGATTCAAACCCACAACCTTCAGGACGTGGATACAGATCCCTAACCCTACTGGGCTACATATCACCCATACCCTTTCCTTAATGACTACAGGCTGACTGTGTATGCTCTTTCCTGTATCTCATACATTTTACCCAGAAAAAAGCCTTCGGTTGTTTTTTTTTTCTCAGCACCTCTTTGGTACCCAAGTGTTCCTCTTCGTAAGTCCATTGCACCTCATAGATCTGTGTGCTTATCCTAGAGATCTTCACGCGCCTCCTTGAGACTCGACTTTCCATCTCACCTTTCATCCCTATTCATCTGCAGGGTTCCCAAGGGAGACAGACGCCCTCCGGTACGCAGGCCGGTGCCTCCCTATCTATCTAAAGTCATTCAGACGTTTGATGGAACTCTAGTTCAAGAATATCTATTCATTTCTGTGGTAATTGGTCAGGATGCCAGTTTGTAAATCTTTTTTTTTTCTCATTTGGCTGTGTTCTCTCTGTTTCATGTTTAAATGAGAAACGTTTTGTAGTCCTCTTTGTTTGGTTTTGTTTTTTAAAGAGATGAGCAATTTTGAAAGGCACATTCAAAATTCCAATTGCTTTTTGAAGCTTTAATTTAAAAAAATCTACATAATTAATGAAACAGCCTAGCTAAAAAAAAATGTTCAAAGAGCGAAAATGTTTAGATTTTCCCTCATTTCTCATTATGGGCCTGGTGATGCGACGAAGGTATTTCAATTGAGACGAGACTCATTTGAACGAGCAGAAGAATAGAAATGATGGCGTTGGTGTTCTTGGAACATGCTGATCGTTAAAGCTCGTTTAATTACAGACAAAAAAAAAATAAAACCCACCACTGGGAGACCGGGATGGCCAAGCCTTCTGGTGCATTCCCCTGAATCTTTTATTTGGTGGTGTGGAAGAGGATCTGCTCCACCTCCTGGGACAGTCCTGGTGGGCGAGACTGGTACTGTGGGTACCTGCTGGTCTTCCAGATCCCCTCAGCTGGTTCATTTAGCGTGACCTGAATCATATTCAGACCTGCAGGACGGACCAAAGTGCCTCCATTTTCAATTATATTACATGAAACACTCCTTTCATCCAGTCACAGCTTAAAGCTATAATATATTATTTTAAATATTATTGTATATTTTATTAATTATTATTAATGAACAATCATTGATCTGGGGATTTGAACCCAAAACATCCTGGCATCTGGTGTTCAGAGAACCCCCTTCCATGGCTGTTTTCGTTTGCTCTATGGAGCCTGATCATGGATGCCAGCCCGGTGGAGTCGATCCTGTAGACTGTTACAGGGTGATTGGCGTGCTCAAGGAGCAGATCAGACAGATATGGTGTTAAATCCCACAGACGCCGATTCCCCCTCGCCGAGTGACTTCGATTAAACCGCTTAACAAAAAAAAAAAACGTAAGCTCTAGTCCGCTTGGATGTAAATGTCAGCAGAAATTTAAGAAGTAAAGGCAGCACTTCTAAGGGCGCTTGTGTCTGAGGGCAAATACTTATTTTGTTGGGTGGTATCTGTACCAGGCCTGGTGGCTGGAGAGGAATTGTTGCTGAGATGGTAGAGGCCGCAGCGGGGGGGGCTGGTTCTGTTATTGAGCTTAACCGTGACAGGAGGTCAGTGTGGATTGGGAGGTACCCCCCCCCCCCAACAAATGGGTCAGCCACCATGAAAATGGAGAGTGTGGTGTTTAACATTATATGCAAATTGCGAGTGATGATGAACATTTGTCTTGTCCAATCAGAAGAAGGTTTCAGAGGTGGTCCCAGAGATGGGGTGTGGCCAGCTGTGATGATGGAGATTCTTGAGAGTTTTGGGTGCGACCTGGTTATATGCAGCACACCACGGCCGGCAGGTCAGACGTGCAACTCCGGTGTGTTGCGTGAAGTCAGCAGAAAAAAAATTAAAAATAGAGGGGCGTTCGCCACGTGCACCTACGTGTGTGTGTGTGTGTGTGTGTGCGTGCAACTCCACCTACGTGCTGGGGTGGGGGGACAAGGGGTACGAAGCTGAACAGCCAGCTGGTGCTGACTCAGTCCGATTCCTCAGCTACCTCGAACATCTCATATCGCTCGCCAACAAACTGTCTTCCCCGCACGCGTATAAACTGTGCGCTGCGGTGTCAGCCCCCTCAGCACCATGGGAGTTTGTAACACACACACACAAACACACCCCCGCTGAGTTTCTGCTTCCCAAACGCCTCCTTCCTCTTCATTTCCTGGAGATGTATGGATATCTGGAAGAAGCCTGAGGTCGGCTGGGGGACATTCACACCTACACTCACACACACACACACTGACACACATACATACAGACCTGTAATCATACCTTTGTGGGGACCATCCATTCATTTGTATGGGAAAATCCAATAATTAAGACCTTAATCCCTACCCAGCCCTAACCTTAACCATAAGTAACCAAACACAATACAAGACCATTCCATCCATTTCATTCTGCCCCAGGGCCTCCTCCCAGTTGGACATGCCTGAAACACCTCCCCAGGGAACCATCTAGGAGGCATCCTAGATAAATAGAGAACCACCTCAACTGGCTCCTTTCGATGCAGAGGAGCGGCAGCTCTGCTTTGAGATACTCCCGAATGTCTGAGCTCCTCACCCTCTCTCCAAGGCTGAGCCCAGATACCCTGCAGAGGAAGTTCAATCCTGCTGCTTGTATCCACGATCTCATTCCTTCACTCACTACTCAGAGCTCATGACCATAGGTGAGGGTCGAAACGTAGATCGACTGGTAAATTTAAAGCTTTACCTCTCTACTCAGCTCTCTTTTCACCACAACAAAACAGTACAGCGTCTGCATTACTACCGACACTGTACTGATCTGCCTTTCGATCTCCCATTCCCTTCTTCCCTCGCTAGTGAAGAACGACCCCGAGATAATTAAACTCCTCCACTTGGGGCAGCAGCTCATCTCCCACCAGGAGAGGGCAGTCTGCCCTTTTCCGGTCAAGAACCATGGCCTCAGACTGATCCTCATTCCGGCCACCTCACAGTCAGCTGCAAACTGCCCCAGTGCATGCTGCAGGTCGCTGGCCAATGATGCCAACAGAACCACGTCATCCTCAAAAAGCAAAGATGCTTGAGGCCCCCAAGATGCTGAGGCCCCCAAACCGGACCCGCTCCATCCCTTGGCTATGTCTAGAAATTCTATCCACAAAAATTATGAACAAAATCAGCGGCAAAGGGCAGTCCTAGCGGAGTCCAACACCCATCGGGAACGAGTCTGACTTACTGCTCTCTCTCCATTTGTTCAAGGACCTGATAGCCCGCCACAACAGACCCCATACTCCTAAAGCACCCCCCCCCCACAAGGCCCCCAAGGGACACATTCGTATGCCTTTTCCAAGTCCACAAAACACATGTAGACTGGTTAGGCAAACTCCCAAGAATTTCCACGGAACCTGCATTGTTCCTCCTGGATCCAAGGTTCGACTAAGGACCCTCCTCCCCAGTACCCCAGGAAGGCTGAGGAGTGTGATTGCCTTGTAGTCGGGACACATCCTCCGGTTCCCCTTCTTAAAGATTGGGACCACCACCACAGTCTGCCAATCCAAAGGCACTATCCTCAACGTCCATGCAATGTTGAAGAATATATCCCAAGTTCAAATATCCCAATGTCAACAGTTCTCCATCCCTGCTGTAAACAGTATGGGTAAAGCCCTGCTCCCCCCCCCCCCACGAGTTGCCAGACGATTTGCCAGATCTTTTTCGAGGCCAATCCGAAAGTCCTTCTCCATAGCCTCACCAAACTCCTCTTGCATCCAAGTTTTTGGTTCAGCAACCGCTAAAGCTGCTTTTCGTTTAGCCTGCCGGTACCCGTCAGCTGCTCGGAAGGACTCCTTTTTCAGCCTGACAGCTCCCTTTACCACTGGTGTCCACCACCAGGTCTGGGAATTGCCGCTACGATGGACACCAACTACCTTACAACCACAGCTCCGCACTGCTGCCTCAGGTTCCTCAGGAGCAAAAAGAAGTTCTGCCACAGGTGTGAGTTGAAGATCTCCCAGACAGGGGCCTCTGCCAGACCCTCCCAGCATACCCACACTATACGTTTGGGTATTCCAGGTCTTTTCGGCATCTAACAACCAAGTGGTGATCAGTTGACACCTCAATTCCTCTCTTCTCCCGAGTGTCCAAAACATACGGATGCAGACCTGATGACACAATTACAAAATCGATCTAGGGTGCTCTGGTACTAAGTGCACTTATGAACACCCTCAAACATGGTGTTTGTTATGGGCAGACTGTGGTTAGCACAGAAGTCCAGTAACTGTTCACCCCTCGGATTCCCTTTGGGCAGGACATTCAGTCACACCCTTCCAGGTGTCGCTGTCATTACCCATGTGAGTGTTAAATTCCCCCAGCAGAACAATGGAGTCCCCAAAAGGGATGCCTTCCAGTACCCCCTCCAAGGTCTCCAAGAAGGTCAGACACACTGAACTGGTGTTCGGCATGTACGCACAGACAATAGTCAGAGCCCTTCCCTTGATTTGAAGTCGAGGGGAGGCAACCAGGGTAAATTCCAACACACTGGCACCAAACCGGGGGGGCTATAAGTAGACCCACACCTGCCCGGTGCCTCTCACCATGGGCAACTCCAGAGTGGAATAGATCCATGTGCTGAGAACCAGTTTTGGTAACCGACGATCAGTCCTATGAGGGCCCAATCTACACTGCACCATAACATGGGAGAAAACCCATGTTACCCCTTCGGACTATGGGGTTGAGCCCCATGGGTGGAGGCCCGGCCACCAGGCGCTTAGTCTGGCATCTCATCTAGGACCAGGTTGCCTTGGGAGACCCTACCAGGGGATTTGCCCCCAACAACATAGCTCCTAGGATCATAGGGGCACACAAACCCCTCCACCATGATAAGGTTGCGATTAGTTACAAGATTTTTGGCATTTTTAGTTTTTTTTGATTGCAGTCACAGCTTTTTATAAAATGGAATTTGTCTTTGTGGGTCCCCACGACGTCAAAATAAAAGTTTTTATTACATTGTGCGTACATTTGGTCCCCACAATGTAATGTATGTTTGACCTGCACATACACACACCAGGTGACATGCAGGGCCGCTATAATGCACAGGCTTACCTAAGCTGAATCGCAGGGGCCTCTGCTAAAAAGAGGCCTCAGACAGGGGCCCCCTAGTCGACTCCCACCCACCCACAGTCGATTAAGCTGCCTGTGGTAATATGTTGATGAGGGTCATTTTCAGAATTTGAGAAGCACTCAAGCTGGGAGCCCCTTCAGTGCGAGAGCTTAGATCAGCACATGTACCGGGCCGTGCATTAATCTGGGTCTATTTCCCAGTTTGAGGAGCATTCAGGCTACAGGCAGCTTGAATGCGAGAGGATTTGACGACGCCGTGGTATGAGGCTGGGAGGGGCAAGGCTGCGGATCGGCCCTGTGTTCGTTGGCATGTTCACACGCGTAGGTGTAAAGATGCAGACGGGCGATGAACGGGGGTCCGGGTCACGTTACGGCGTTTTTATCCCCTGAGTTTATGGCTCAGCCACTAAAAGCCCGTGTGACGTGCAGGAGTTACCAGCTTCGGAAGCGACGGGGAGTGACCACGAGTGGAGGATGCGGCGGGGGAGGGATGGGCGAGCCAGTGGTTAACTGTGTGAGGTCTTCAGTACCCCGAGCCAGACACTGGGGGGCAAGGAGTCAACGAACGAATGACCGAAAGAAGGACTACATGAATAAATGAACAAAGGAGTGAAGGTGTGACAGCTGGCGCGGCTTTGGGGGGGGTGCCTGTCCGCGGTCAGTCTCGGCCCCCCAGGCCTGCTCACATGCATTATGTATGGCTGACAAATTGGCTCTAATTAAAACGTCTTGCTCGTGAGTCTCTCTTTCACACACCCGGCACTCTCTTCTCGCCTTCCTGTCTTCCCCAGCTCCCCGCGCCCCCCCACTGCCCCCGTCGCTCTGTCCAGTACGCTTTGCCTTTTCCTTCCCTGTATCCTGCCCTCTTTTTCCTGCCGTCTCTCTCTTCAATTTAAATTCAAATTGCAGATCAGACCAGTTGCATTAGCATATCAGGAGTTTCTCGCTGTTGCCTAAGCCTTTCGGTTATGTAAAAGGAGGTAAAACAAGGTGATCCCCCCCCGCCGCACAGGCCGCCCGCTCTGGTCCCACATTCCGGCACGTTCTGGTATGTTCTCCTGTGCTCCTTACCCCCTTCCTGTCACTCTCCCATTCCCCTTCACGCTGATACGTCTTCCCCCCCTCCTGGCCTCTCACCCTGCTCCTCTACTCCCCAGTCAGTCCATCCCTTGCTGTTGATCTCCTCCAGAGCCTTGCTGTTGATGTCCCCCCCCCAATACTCTCGTCCCACCTGACAGCTCTCTCTCGTCTCGTCGCCCCAAGTGGCGCTGCCTGAAAGGGACGGAACAAGTGCTCCTTTTGGCGACACTCGCGTGCCCCACCACTAATTGCTTCCGGTTTTTCGGAGCGTGTTTTTGGCCACGCCATCGGTCGGGGGCACGTCAGAGCGAGAAGCGCAGCTGCTCAGGGTGATTAAACCCTTGGCGTGGCAGTGAAAAGGCTCATTTGTGGTGATTCTTGCAAGTCTCTTCGCATTCGGGGAGTGAGTGGCATTTGAGGGGTGTTTGAGGCGCCGTGAGCCAGGTCTCTTTTTGCTACGCGGCCCTGTACTTTGGCTCCGCCTTCTCGGCACTCGCCAGCTGCTCTTCAGTCACCTGGATTGGTGTTAGCGCTGGCATTGGGGGCCTGCCAGAGCTGACTCCGCCCCATTGCCCCCTTCGGTGTATCACCAGTGCATCTGTGCAGCAAATCATGGCTCCGCCCTTTGCAGTCCGCCCCACCCCACCGGCATTTCCAGTTGTTACTGAGCCCTGTTTGGGTAATGGTTTCCCGTCACTCAGCTCGCGTGACACTGTTCTGTCACTCCGCGCTCCTGTCACTCTGAATCCGTGAGCAATATTAATTTAGTTTGTCCTTAATCACTCAGTCGTGCTGTTTGCCCACGTTCGGTCGCTGCACAAGTGATTATTTTATTCAATCATTACACGGCACGGCGATTTCCTTTCATTCACTGCGGTCACCTGCACACAGTCGTGCCAGAAACGCGATTAATTAAAAGTTAATTATTTTGTAAATTTAATTATGATGCTGCTCAGCGGCCGCATTGGATGAAAGTGGTCATCGGTGTAGTGGGAGTGGGAGGCGTTGGCTGGGTTTGGGCATTACACGTTTTCCTGTTACCCCCTCATCCCTTCCAGCAGCCCCACCTTCGTTTCATGTGGTTCTGTTGTTCTGTTACCCCTTGTTATCGTTGTTTCTTTCACTGTAGGCCTCTCCACTTTATACTTCCTGTTATCCTCTCCCGTCTTCCTGTTATCCTCTTCCTGTTATCTTCTGTAACCCTCCCTTCTGTCTCTTTGACTCTGTTGCCTTCTGGTAACACTTTATACTTATATCCTCTCTTGTCTTCCTGTTATCCTCTCTTGTCTTCCTGTTATCCTCTCCCCAGTTCCTGTAACATTTCCTGGCATGTTTGTAGCTGCTCTGTCTCTTTTCCTTCCTTGCCTCCAGTCACACATTCTCAACGGTCTTGTGAGGGCTCACTATTAAGAAGCAAAGATCGACCCCCCCCCCCAGCTGAAGTCCCCTTCTTCTCCTCTGTTCGCCCATCTGCTTGAACGTCTCCGTCTCTCCCTCTTCATTCCAGTCATCCCTCTCTTTCGTCATGCCGGTGTATGTGAAATTCTGATTCACCCCGAATTTATTGGAATGGCAGGCACTGGTTGGTGCTGGCTGACTCTTTCTTTCGAAGCATATTGCACACACACACACACAGACTCTCACACTCCAGGACACACAGGGGATACCAGCACCCCCCCCTCTCCACTCACCCACTCAACTTTTTCCTTTTTTATTTATTTTTTTGCTTTTTCTGGCACATTTTCTGACTTAGAAATATTCTCTGCAGACATAAACTAATGACTGCTTGATTAATTAATTATACCTGCACTCTGACCCCAAGCTCAGCTATGAGTGGTTGCTTCTTTATGCTGCTACCCCCCTCCCCTTACTTTGCTGTTTTTTTTTTGCCAGAAGCATTCTGGGTAGCTGCTTTTCTGAATGTAATGCTTAAAAACCACAGGGAGGTGACGTACCCTAACCTGCCCCCCTCCCCCTGTCCTGTAACGTAATTTAGGTCGCATAGTATATGCCTTTTAATCAAAGATACGCACATAACCTTCAGATTCTCACGGCACCGTCTGGTTCCTCAAGGGCACGACCTGCCAGCAACCGGAGCTGTCAGTCTTCTGTTAATGAGCCCTGGTCCCCAACCGATACACAATCCTTCACTTCAGACTCAGAGGTATACACAGGGGTGGGACCGCAGGGACACTGGCCCCAGCTGAAAGGTGATTGGCCCCAGGAGTGCCCCCTCACCTGTCACTCACTGATTCAAAACTGTCATTGGCTAATGATAAGCTTGCCCCCTCTGTATGAATTATGGCCTGCCACATAAAAAAATCTTAGAATCACCCCTGTTCGGACTAATCAATGGCATGGAATGGGGCGCCGGTGCATTTTGGTGTTTGCTGAATTTTCCGCGGGCGGATTGAGGCTCCTGGTTCAGGATGTTCTGACCTGTGTTGCTTTCCGCCATAATAAATGAGGTCCTAGGAGCTTCTCGGGATCGTGGTTGTGGGAAGGTTGTTGTATTAAAGATGGGGGCTTACGGGGGAGGGGGTCACTGTGGCAAGGTGGGGCCCCATGTGGAGCACGGCCCCCGACCCGGCTCGGCTCCCAGGCCCGGTGGCGGCTCCGTCGGATATACAGCCTGGAATAAATGCCTTCAAGGACGCCACGAGGAGGTGAGGGAGACAGAAGGGGAGGAGGAGGCAGCTATTGTACCGGGACACCTCGGCCCGGCGCTCGACGCCGCGGATAAGGCCGGACCGCGCAGATACACGGCCTGATAGGCGCCGCGGCGGGTAAGGAACGCGATGTAGCCAGATAAGGTCTCCTGGCAGGTGGAGTCCCCACGGAAAGCGCTGGAAAGGAGCGCTCACGCTCCTAATGGAATCAGGGCCGTCTCGTTATCGGCGCGTCGGCACGCTGGCGAGCGGAGGGGAGATTGAAGCGGAGATTTCCAATTCGGGACGTGTGACACAGATCAGGCCGTTCCGAGATAACATCTCTGTCTTTGTCACCTCCCCCGCCATCCCCCCTTCTCCTCAGCCCCTGTTCCTCTTTGTTTCGGCTGCCAGCTCTCCTGCCCCCCCCCATATCTTCGTCTTATCCCATCCGCAGTCTGTTCGCACTTCCCCCTCATCCCTGTCTCCCGTGCCCACTTATTCCCGTGTGTTTCATCTCTTTTTCCGTCATTGCTCGGAGACTTCACGCATTTCCCGTTGTTCCTGTCGGAGTTTCCTGATGTTCCTCTTTCTCTGGCCTTCCGTCTGTGTCACTTTCCCTCAGAGTCATCCCGCTAAATGCCTGACTTGCCCATCCCTCATTCCTTCCCTCTCTTTTTCTCACTCTCTCTCCCTCTCTCTTGGGTATTGTCAGCCATTCTGTTGTTGTCTGCTCTTATATCGGGATTTGCCTATAAACCTGTTCTTCTCCCACCGATTTTGGGTAGTACATGTTCTCTCCCTCCGTCTCCCTCGCTTCCTCTTCTACCGCTTGCGACCCACCCTGCTGCGTTAATGATGGCCTACTACGTGGATGCCATGTCATATTCTGTCTTTCCGAAGTGCCCTGGTGCTCTCAGAACTGCATTGGTCCGAGTCAGAATCAATTTTAAGCTTGTCTGAGTTTCCCTCCTTTAGTATTTTCATTTAAAAAAATTTACTGCATCCAGCAAACTGGTGAAGCTGTCTCTGTAGGAGGTAAAATCGGCTCCATTGTGAGATTGTGTCAGCGAAGGTCACCAGCTTTCCTGCAGTGCACTGTATTTTTTTAGGATTCTAAACCAGTGATTCCCAGTCTGGTCCTTGGAGACCCACAGTTAATCCATGTTTTTGCTCCCACTCAGCAAAGACAGCTACTGTAGGAGGGAGCAAAAATGTGAACTGTCTGGGAGGGAGCAAAAATGTGAACTGTTTGGCAGGGAGCTGGGAGGGAGCAAAAATGTGAACTGTCTGGCAGGGAGCTGGGAGGGAGCAAAAATGTGAACTGTCTGGTAGAGAGCTGGGAAGCAGAAAAACATGGACTGACTGTGGAACCCGAGGACTGGATTGGAAAGCACTGTTCTACAACAGTTTTAAAACTTGCCTTTTAATACAGGCATAATTTTTTTCTGGGTGCGACATTTAAAATGTTTACTGTCATTTGGTTGGAGCCGCTGGCTTGCTCGCAGCCTGAGGTATCCTCGCTTGTCAAATTAACTGCTAATCCTTGGCAGCAAACCTAATCAATGCCAGTCTGACAGCTGTGACTAGCAGACAAACACGCAACAGCGAGGAGATGTTTAAAAAAAAAATTGAGGGGAGTTAAATAAAGCCAGACATCGCTTCCCACATGTCAAACATCGCTTTACAGCCCGATAAGAAGCAGGGTGGAATAAAATAATAAAAATCCTATAAACAGCTCAGTTTTTTAAGCGTTTAAGAGTTTGAGATCGCAGAGGCCAAAGGTTGTACTATCCATGAATGGATGTAAACGTGTATTAACTACGGCGGAATCCCCGAGGTCAGAGAGAAGGGAAATAATGAACCGGGTGCATGTTTGCCCAGGTAATCAGAGCAGGAGCTGCAGTCTGGGAGTCCGGACAGCCGGCTAGAAAGAGGAATGAATGCAGCCCAAAGAACAAAGGTTTACAATCCCCAGACGGGGTCTGGGCTGGCTGTTTGTGTTGTATTTTTTTGCATCATGGCGGTATTTGTTGAGATTTTTTTTTTTTTTAAATCAGTTCTTTAAAGCTTGAGGGATATTTTGCGAAGTAGGTTTAGCATTTGACCCAGAGTGAGGGGAGAAGAGGAAGGATTGAGGACCAAAATGAGTTTAAATTGTAACTGTGTTCTCTATCTGCTAGCTGTGTGTGTAGTCAGAGGCTTTGGTTTAGGGACCTGGGGGGGGGTCCCTGGGTCACGGTAACTTGTGGCTTTGGGTGTCGGGAAGCACCAGCTGTGTATCACACCTGGCCAGATGTGACAGCCTCCCTGGGTGTCCAGCTGCTGCACCAGTCCCTGGCAGGCGGGGGTTGGAAGGAAGCCGCCCCCCCCCCCAGCTCCACCACAAAGGCTGGGCAGACCCCCTTCTGCCGCAGGTGCTCTCTGCATCCACTTTCAATTTCCTCTTAATCGGTCAATTAGTATCAGTCGATATAATATTTAAGTTTATTTTTTTCCCCCCGAAATGAAACATGCCCAGAAATGGCCGTTTTGCGTGCCAGGATTTCATAAACGCTCCATTGTAGTTGGGGGATTGTATTTCTTTTGTCGGAGAAATGACTTTGAATGAACGCCACGGATTATTACCTCCTAATTGGCATCAGGACGGGAAAATGGACCCCGACGCAGGCCGGCGTGCTCCCCGCCGCACGACGCCTGTCGTAGCGGCTTATTTCACGGCAAACAAATAATAACAAGTAGCGGGTGTCACCGCGGCCCGCCGTGATGTACGGCCAGCGCCCGGCGCTCTTTGTAGTCCCGTCTCCATTAACCTCCGTCTGCCGTCACGTCTTAACCAGGCCCACCGCCGGGCGATTTATCGGCGTGTTTTGCCGCGTTTTCCCATCCCTCATTTTCTGCTAACCCCCCCACCTCGTAATTTCTCTTTTGATTGTGCTGGTGGCCCGCCCGATTTCCCGCTCTAGACGGATTATTATTCCGCCGACAGTCGGCTTCTCCCCACCTCTCTGGGGAATTTCAATCTGCATGCGAAAGTTACTTATGTGGTGTTTCCCCAAACAGAGCCGGGAGAAAAAAAAAAACCAGCAACATTCCCATTCATTTGAATTTAAATTAAACGGGGTATATTCTTTCAGATTTCATTATTCACCCCTTTCCTCCAATTCTCTCTCCTTTTGTTCCCGAAGCTCCAATCAGATCCCACCCTCCCACCCCTGGGATAATTGCCGATGCCAGAAAAGCAATTATTTTTCACTGTGCCACTCGTCTGAATAAGATGCATTAAAGGGAATTGCTCATTGAATATCGGGAATATCAGACAGCTATACTCTATTACTGTATTTAATATGACAGGATTTAGTAGTCCTCGGTGGACTGGACTATAGCATACACCACAGCAGAGCTCCACCAAATATTACGCGCCCGCTGTGCGTGGAAGGGGCCCTTATCGACTCACTTCAGAGGGTAATAATCTCCCACTACAGTGCAGCCCAAGGGCATTGTTTAGGGACTGATATCAGCCCAAACCCTTGACATGTAAAACTGCAGGATGAGTATATGGAGAGATGGGGGAGAGAGAGAGAGAGCAAGAGAGAGAGAGAGCGAGGGGGGTGACGGTGAATCAGGAGAGATTCCTTGAAATTCAAGCTTTCGGTTTGTAGTTCCCGACAAATTGTATCGCCCTCGGATCACTGCTTGTCCCGAAGTTCGAAATGTTACAAAGTGTTTCTGGGGATTCAGGGGGGAAGGTCCCATGTCCCACACAATGCACAATGCACTTCCTCTGCCCAGGCTTTTCCTCCTGCCTTTTCTCTTCACTCAGCTTCACGTTTTGTACATCCACCTCGGCCCCCCATCCTCAAAGGGTCCCGCGGCGGTGGAGCGGAGCCCGAGGGCAAGGGGGCTGGAAAAGAGGGAGAGGTATTGACTGCTGTCTTATTAGTGGCAAATTTAAAAGGATGTTAGCAGAGAAGCCCCGCCCTCCGGCTCACTGATCCGCACGGGCCGGGTGAGGGATCAGAGACACGTTAGAGCCGCAGTAGATTAATGGGGGACATCTGGAGAAACGCGACACAAACGATGTGATTAATGAATTGACGACAGGCCGAGTTACAATGGGTCACGGATAAAGGGAAGAACTTTTGACGGAAATTGGGAAAAAAAAAATCCCATCAATTAAACTGGATTCCCAGAACAGCAACAGACTTCACCTTTTACTAGAGTGTGGTATTGATTAGATCCACCCAGTGTCATGGAAGGAGAAGAGAATAGTGGGGTGTGTGCATGACCTTATG
>JAODLC010000085.1:1433562-1447261 GCA_026781145.1 Hippopotamyrus pictus | reverse complement strand
GAAATGAGAATGTGAGGGGTAGGGGGGTTAGTACAGGGAGAGATTGATGAGGGAGTGCAAGAAATAATTCTCACTTCACTCAGTGCTGGAAGATAAAGGGAGATTAGTGCGATATAGCAGGGAAGCGAAAGATGGAGTGATAAGTTTCCCTGCATGAGGGAGAGAGAGAGACATATCCGAATACCTAATGCCCTGGGAGGCAGAGAGAGAGAGAGAGAGAGAGAGAGAGGGAGGGAGCCAAAGAATGAGAGAGGGAGAGCAGCAAAAGGCCCTGGAGATAGAGGGAGAGAGGCAGCCCAAAAAAAAAAAAGAGCGTTTCTCACACTCGCACTTTCATCTGCGGCGTTATCCGCGCGTGTGGCAGCGCAGCGCAGTGCTCTGTCGGGAGACGGTCGATTCCCCCCCCCCTCCCCTCTTTCCCCGAGCCTGTGGCCTCGATTCCGCCGCACTCTCTCCCTAATAACCACGCGCCTTTGAATTAACGGGGGGGGGCTGCGAGATGTTAAAAGCGCCACGCATTCGACTCTTTATGGGTGATTACTGTAAGAGCCCCGACACACAGGGGAGGCCCGGACAAGCCTCTCCCATTGGTCAGCTGCCCCCAGTGACCCCTGTGAGGCGCCCTGCCTCACTAAGAGGTCCTGTTCTTCCTTGCCATGTGGTATTTTTGCTGTGCTGCCCATCGGAGCAGTGGGAATTACCCTGGCATTACGGGAACGTTTAGTAAAACCCCATCCCGATGCCCGTCAACCCCCCTCACAACACCGGCGCCTGTCTGCACACCAATGCCTCGTTGGGCCTGGGGATGCCACTCATAATTTATTACATACTGTCCCACAGCAGTGTGTCAGACCAACAAAAGACCTTTGATAAGGGGATCAGACCCCTGTGACCAGTGAAACAGAGGATCTGAGGCCCTGTTCACATCTGGTATTGACAAGCATCCTGGGCGATCCGATCACAAGTGGATAGCGCTAAATCCAGGTGTGAACTCACCCGAACCAGACTGAAAACGCTTTGAGATCCGATCGCTCAAACCACATTTGGAGGTGGTCTGGGACACACTGAAGGACGGCCCAACGTATGAAAGAACGTTACGTACGCATTAAACGCGTGAGCAGTATTTGACGTACGATTTATGTCAGAACGTCTGTCAGTGCAGAGTGGCCCACTGTGTAATAAACTGCATTGTAAACAACAACGCATCTTTTTCAATGTTGTCTAATCAATGTTCTGGGAAGCTGGTTTAATATCGGACCGTCGTGACCCATGGCAGCATTGTCAAAGTGTGCGTTGTTAATGGTCTGAGCAGAGGTGGAAAGTTCAGGTCCAGAAAGTACAAATCCAGACCAATGTTTTGTTTCAACCAACCTGCTGAATATAAAGAGTCTCAGTCACAGAGTACGCAACTGGTTGGTTGAAACAAAACCCTGGTCTGGATTTGTACTTTCTGGATCTGAACTTTCCACCTCTGCTTCTGAGCAAATTTGGGGAAAATAAATTGCAGAAGAAGTGATTTATTAAAGATGTTTTGAAATTTGTACAGATCATATATTTAATTATTAAATTACACAAACGCAAAATTAAAGCGTGTAAGTAAGAATGTGCGTCCAATAGCTTAGAAACTAGATATGTTAATAGAACCGTATAATAATAGTGTGATTGTTTATATCATTTTATATTTTATATCCTGGTCATAAATTCAGTCCCACTACAGTCCTGACTACTCCTTTAACTTAATTTGCTCCAAGTTAGACATATAGCCTAATTCAGCCTATCAGACCAAACAATGAACCTCTTCGTTGAAATTTTCACAGATTTTTAGCTTCATTTGTTATGATAAAAAGGTGAAATACTATCATATGGCAAACAACGTAATGCATTGTAGACTGAACACTTTGTCCTTGAATAGAAAAGTTTTAACCTAAGTGCTGAAAGACCTTTTTAACACGTAGGCCTACATTTGTATCGTGTTGACGTGATATAAAAATGCATGCCTACAATGTGAAAAGTTGAACTTTATTGTAAAATATAGTTTGAATTATTTGAAAAATCACATTTGTATTATGTGAAATAATATTTTATAATAATTACTGTCGAATTACAACATTATTACAATTTAAAGATTATACGTAGAAGATAAATATTAAGAAATATAATGCCCTTTATGGAAATATTTAAAAATAATAGGACATATTAATTGTCAAAATATTCTTTTTAATCACTTATTTAGTTATAGATCCATCCATCCACCCATTTTCCAACCCGCTTTATCCTTAATGGGTCGCGGGGGGGTCCGGAGCCTTTCCCGGAAGCAACGGGCACGAGGCAGGGAACAACCCTGGACAGGGGGCCAGCCCATCGCCATTAGTTATAGATATATTTATTTGTTTAATTTTGAGTATTATGGCATTCCATACAAGCATTTTGCCCTGAAATGCGCAAATAGCTTTTGATTTCTTCTCCTCCTCCTTTTAATGATTGGCCGATTTTGCATACGGAAGTGACTTACATGCTTAATTTTAAACAAAGTGTGGGAAAGTGAGATCCGATTACAAGCAGTCGGTCGAGACGCATCCGGAGACACGTTAATGCAGGGTGTGAACGGACACATTTACCGCTGACTGCTTGTGATCGGACCACCCAGGACGCATGTTAATACCAGGTATGAACAGGGCCTAAGACCAGGAGAACAGAGAGCTAGTGACAAATGGAAAGGAAGGTCCTTAGATCAGGGGATCAGAGACCAGGTGACTGGGGAAATGGAGGATCTGAGCCTAGGAGAACAGTGTACCAGTGACTAATAGAACAGACATTCCATGACCAGTGAATTGGAGGATCTGAACCAGTGACTAATGGAACAGAGAACTTGTGTGTAGAGCAGACACGCTTAGTTGTTGCCCTTGTGGGCTATAGGCTGTGCTGCGTTTTGTTCCTGATGAGCACTGAAATAAATCAGCCTTGATTGAGCTGTCAGCTAAATTAATTGTCACGTTTAAATCAGATTAAAATGGTCTTAACAAAAGCTGTATATTTTTATTAGTATTTATGGTTGAGGAGTGTGTCTAACAGTATAAAGATTAATAAAGATCTTTTTAAAGCTGTGCTAACTCGCGTGCAGATAAATTGTGCAAATTTATTCAGCCAACAGCTAATGAACTCTAATTAAGCGCTCTGGGGGATGAAAACCAGCATTCCCTCCAGTCCACAGAGCCTGGAATTACCTACGTCTGGTATAAAGGATCCCTGCCCAGTCAAACAAGTGTAACCAAGCACCTGTAGGGAACTAGTACAGAGAACTGGTGACCAGTAAAAAAGTAAGAACCTATAACCGGTAATGTAGAGAGGCATTGTCTAAAGATTATATTTAATGTGTTCGAGTTAAGCCTGATTCAAGTAATTATCTGTGCATAAAGGCAATTAACCAATCATCTTACCCTTTATTAGCAGAAGGCTCGAGGTGGAATGGAACAAGCTGACGGATTGGGTGAGGCTGCCCAGGGGAGGTGTAAGTGCCCCCACTTGTGAGGAATGTGGATCAGGACTCCCGCCCTCTCAGAGCTAACAGCGCCGCAGGATTTTAAGCGCCCGCGCTTTGGATCTGACACTCCTCCTCTGCCCTTGAGCAGAGCACGTCTCCCTTAATGCCCCGTTTGAAATTCAGCTCCGCTTGAGGCACCAGCTACACTCCTGCAGGTGTTGCAAGGCAGGGGGGGAGGGGTACTGTGTGGCTCAGCAGGTTTTGATGCCGTGTCTGTCGTCGGAAGGTCATGGGTTCAAATCCCAAGGTTAGCCGAGTCGCGTTGGTCAGCGAATGCTCTACGGGCTGGCCGGTCCTGTTCTCTCACTATCCATGTCACTTTGGATAGAAGCAGCTGGTAATAAATGAAATGTAAATGTCGGAATCTGGGCGGGGTGCTTTGCTGAAGGGGGGGAACATGGAAAAAATGAGCGGTGTCCGGCAGCACTGTAAGTCGGCCTGTGAAAAGGGCAAATTAGTTACGACGGCATCGATACTGATGATGCATCAGGGCAACACAAGCATGTTGTGCTGCTCCACACAAGACTAGCAGCAGCCTGAATGCTAAGCAGCGGCACGCGTGAAATGGCCAGGAAGCGACACTTACAGCGCAATTAAGGAAATGATATCTCATCAGCTGGATCTTAGTCCGGCAGAAAACACAGTGCCGTGCCTTGCTCTGACAGACAGCTAAATAAACGCAGAACAGTCGCCCCACCAAAGTTCATCGGCCAACCTGGTGAGAGGAAACGTGCGGGTTAATTACCGAACTTTTCCTCGTTATGGGCGGCCCCTGAGGAGGGCGCCGGTTTCTGCTGAGGCGGCCATATTTTTCCCCGCGAATCCCAAAGACGTCCCGCTTAATTCGATTGGCTGTTCCAAATCGCCTGTTCGCCCGGGCTTGATAGCTTTACGAGATGAGGGGCCAGGAAACTCGATTTAGGCCCGACTCTAAAGAAGTTACCCTGCGCGGTTTGGGTGATGGGAGAGGTCAGCCCAGCCCGTGCCCACAGAGGTGGGAGGGGCATGATCTTGGGAAGGTTAGGGCTGCTTGGGATGTTTAAGTATAAGCAATAAATATCATGTAACTGAGGGAAAGTCAACAGATAGGTTCTCTTTCAGCTATTACCACAAAGTTTGTGTCTTAACGTCTCAGTGAAAATCCTTTGAAATGTTAGCAGACGTCAGGGCCAACCTCCGTGGTTCATGTACAGTTTTACTATGAGGTATTAGCTGCTTGTTGGGCAGGTTCCACTCCCTGCTCAAATGCCCTTGAAACACAGACGGGGGGAGCAAAATGGCAAGAGTTACCTCTGGCTGTTCCATTCCGACGTCAATAGCGCTCGGGCCTTTTGCATAAACACCCCTGCGTCTGATCGCAGGCCGTCTTTGATCAGAAGAGGGCCCGCCGGCTTCGGAGGTTGGCTGGGGAGTGGAGGTTGGAGAGGTTAGCTTGTGTATGCAAATGAAGGGGCGTCTTCCGGAGTGCTCGAGCACGAGGTGCGAGCGGGCAGGAGAGAAGCACGCGTGCGCTTGTGAGGACAGAGATCAGGCCGCATTGTATCGTAACACAGTATCGAGCCTTTCCCTCGAGTCGGTGACATGGAAAAGCGCAGCGCTAAATTACCGCGCGTGACTTGTCGTGTGTATACGTTTAACTCATTATTAAATGCTTGAACATGTAAGGGGCTATTAGCATTATGCTAATAGCGTGCTGAGAATCGCCACTCGACGTTTAAACGGACACGTTCCGAAAAGGAGGCCCTGGTACCGCCTGCCGGATTTATGCTGCCGTCGTGAAAAGTGTAAAATTCGGTCTTCTAGTTAGCCGCCGGCCTCGGGTCCCAACGGAGCCTGCAAATCCGAGAAAAGGCCGCTGATCGTAATGCATCTTTCGTTCCTGTCTGCTATGTACAGGCACAAGCTGCGAAGATTAGTTAACTGCAATTAATACATATTTAGGTTACCGAAATCATATGTGATTTTTTTTTTTTTTCTAGATATTATAATATCAATCTCTAAAATCCCATCCCAGCAATAAGTATTATAAATATGCTGTAGATTTCCTAGAAAATGATTTTTTTTTTTTTAAAACTACGAGGCTGGAACAGTAAGACTTATTTACTAAATTTAGATGCCGCTGTGTTATAAAAACCCACAATGCATCACAAGCCACTTTGCTCATTATCCAAAACCAGGGGATTCGCTGGCGGGATGCCAGTAGCTGCTCAGTCTCCAACCAGATCTTCGCCTCGTATCAGTTAAACGTGTGACATGATGGAGGAGACGGTGAAGATTATGTGGCGAAGACAAACATGCAAATGTATAAAGAGCAGGAAATTTCAGAAATATCGCCTCCCTTTATAAAACTAGGCTATTTTTAGGGTGGGGAATTGATAAAGTCCAAAGTCACAGTCCAGTCACTAAATTTCAAATGCCTCAATTTTGCCTTTTTAGTTCCACATTGCTGTGTGTGAAATCTTAGATTTGGAAGACGGCATTCAGTTTTATTTTTTTATGGAGTCAAGCTCTGCGGGAGATTCTGGCTGCCTGCGCCAACTTCCTGCTCTTCCACTCCCTCCCACGGTCCTTAAAACAATTCCCTCCCCCTGCGTTGATTTTTGCTGATTTGCCCTTCACTCCGAAAGCATCGTTTACGCTTTTGAGAGGGCGAAGACAGAATGCAAAGACGTTAAAAGAAAGTTTCATACGCTAGTGGGAAGCAGCACGTCCGCAAGGAAGGAAGAATGGAAAAGTAGAGAAGTGAGGGATGAGTGAGCGTAATTAAAATTTTCAGTCTCGTTAGGTTGGGTGACAGCCCTCAACGCCTTGGGCTCTTAGATCGATGGCGGAGATCGGCCTCAAATGCTAACGAACCAAATCGTTTGGGTCCCAGCCAGGAAGAGAAAAATTAATTAAGATATTTATGCCTCCAATTAATCAGTTCAGTAAGAAACTTTCAGCATCTGTCAACTCACTGCAGACAAAACGTGAAAATGTTTGGTTTCCGTCAATGCAGACGATCATTCCTTCAGTTGGAATGGCAGTTGATTGTTTACAGATGCTCAGCATCCTGCTCACTTCCACGTCACCACGCTCACCGTTCCACTGGGGGGGGTGTTATTCTCTCCTCGTTGACTCACGTTCCTAAGATCCTACTTGGAGGAACGCCTTGGTAATCTCTCAGAGTGTCTGGACACTGAATTGCTTGCTGTCAGGTTTGGGTCAGGAAATGTATCCCAATCACCAGCAAGACAAACAGAACAGTACAGAAGGAATTTGTAGGTGTTTTATTTCATGGGGGTCAGGGATATATACAGTAGAGGGGCTGGGCCACAGGGGCACTGGTCCCAGCTAAAACCCGATTGGCCCTCATAGTGCCCCCTCCCCTGTCACTAATCAATTAAAAAAGTGTCATTGGCTAATGATAAGGCCTCTCTGTATGAATTATGCCCCCCCAATAAAAATGACATTTATATTTATATATTTATATACTTATATATCAACCTCCTCATCTCTGGCACCAACCACCAAAGCAAATTCCTTGTATGTGTGAACGTACTTGGCAATAAACCCGATTCTGATTCTGATTCTGATTCTGATATCCTAGAAACTCCTCTGAGGGGGAGTGGGGGGGCAAACAGCAGAATGACAGTGTGGAAGGTTGAAGTGTTTTCAGCACTTTTGAATATGTGTAACATCAAACTGTGGGACAGCAGAACATCTCCTGGGCAACTGAGACACAACTGCTGTGGGTTTAGTTAGGTGCCTGAACATCCCCTCAACCGGTTACCCATCTTGTGGTCCAAATTGATTGCCAAATCAGTGTTCAAAGAGTGAAGCACATGAGGGGGTCAAGGTAACAGAGGGAGCAAAGCTGTTTGCCCCCCCCCCCCCCCATCCAGTCCCTTTAGCTAAGTGGTGCAGCAGAAGGAGTGGAGGAGAGTTGAGGACCCATTTTAAAAATGAAACAATATTGTCAGTACAAGTGCTTGAAGAGGAGAGAATAGATATGAGAAAAAAAGGGAAGGTTGAGACTACTGGGAAGATTGGTTGAGACTTGGGAGAGGGATGGGTACTAGAGAGAAGGAGGGACAGATGAGAGATAGGGACTAAAGAGAGAGGCAAGGACAGGAGAGACAGACGGGCTAGCAAGAGAGAAGGAGGGACAGATGAGAGAAATGGGGACTAAAGAGAGAGGCAAGGACAGGAGAGACAGACGGGCTAGCAAGAGAGAAGGAGGGACAGATGAGAGAAATGGGGACTAAAGAGAGAGGCAAGGACAGGAGAGACAGACGGGCTAGCAAGAGAGACGGAGAGACAGATGAGAGAAAGGGACTAAAGAGAGAGGCAAGGACAGGAGAAACAGACGGGCTAGCAAGAGAGAAGGAGGGACAGATGAGAGAAATGGGGACTAAAGAGAGAGGCAATGATATGAGAGAGAGAGACGGGCTAGCAAGAGAGGGGCAAGAAATGGACAAGAGAGATAGATAATAAAGAGAGAGGCAAGGAGAGGAGAGAGACGTAAACAGGTGAGAGATATAGGCTAACGAGAGAGACGGGGCAGGCGAGAGAGGGAGGCTGGCAAGAGAGACGTGGATAAACGAGAGAGATGATGGCAAGTCAGAGAGACAGAGGCAGGCAAGAGAGGTGGGGACAGGCGAGAGAGACATGGACGTGTGAGAGGGATGGGGGTAGACAGGAGAGAGGGAGGCCGGCAAGAGGGATGGGGGCTGGCGAGAGAGATGGGGACAAGTGAGAGAGAAGGAGGCTGGTTAGAGAGACAGGCTGGTGAGAGAGACAGGGGCTGGTGAGAGATGACAAGCCAGCGAGACATTGACAGGCGAGAGAGACAGGAACAGGTGAGAGAGAGATGGGGACATGCCAGAGAGATAGGCATAGGTGATGCAGTTGGCAGAGGCAGAGTAATGGGTCGGGGAACTGAGACAGTGAGAGAGAGGGCGTCCACCGGGAGTATTCAGGCCTACAGCACGCTTGAGTGAGTCAAGTTTTTCTCTTTGCTACACTGTCGCTGCAGCAGTTCTCAGGTCTCTGCATGACACCTCCGACAGAACATCCCCACACCAGTCACTGGTCCACAATAGAGCCTAGATGGGCTTCTAGAACACATATATGAATGTCTACGTGATGCTGGTGATGCTGAGAAGCTGGAGAAGGCTCTACATGGTGGACACTGAAGAATCAAAACCTTTAAACGCTTCTGGTTGACTTACTGGGGTGCTAAACTCTACACATGCCAGCTACAGCCTAGTTACTTACATGCTGGATGCTGTTGCCCACCATAGCCCACTTACAGTCACCCTGAAATACCTCTGGATGCATGCAAACACTACAGTTCCGGTGAGCTTCCAATTGAATCCACACAGGACACCCACAAGAAGGGTCCAACTGACTAACAATAAGGGTCCAACTCGGCACAGTTTTGGAGTTCCCAAAAACCATGAACATTATGAGGATATAAGCAGAGGAGAAACTTTCCTACAGAAGTTACCACTGATGGCATGACTTACTCGGGGATTCGTATGAAAAATTACTGCTGTTGGATCCGTCAGGCCCTCATTGGATTTTGTGGTCCAATCTGTTGATGAATGTCTTAGGATCTCCCTGTATATCTTGCACCATTGCTGCTCATTTAATTAAGGATTTGCAGTGAAAGTTGTACTAATTGTGTTTTTCTTCTGTTCTCGCAGGCTGTTCAGTCCCCGATGGGGGAGTAACGGAGAGGGGAAGGAAAACAAGACAGGACCGCTCTTAGACTAAGACGGGAGAATGAAGAAATCAAGAGAACAAATATTTTGCCTTGATTGTGAGTCTCACCACATCTGTCATTTTAACTAACTTTTCAAACGAAAGCCCCAGCCGGTCGTCATGGGAAACCGAGTCATGCTCCTATTGGCTACCCTCTGCATGTGGGCGGTCCTTATGGGAGAGGTCTCCGCCAAGGTGATCAGGAGAAGAGGGTTGGGTGCTTATGCTACGGCCAGTGGAGAAAAGCTGGCAGATAGCCAGCGGGATTCAAGTTTTGACAAGACGACGCCTCCGCTGGCGAAGCTCATGGGTTTCCTTCCACATGATCTTGGCATTGATACTAAGTTGGCTTCTCATCCAAGAACAACTCAGAGCAACTCTGTGACTCCAGTGTCAGGTGGAAAAGAAATCCAGACTCATACAGATAAGTCTAAATCTGTTTCGAAATGGGAGGGGAGGCTGGTTTGTAACCCTAACTTAACCGTCGCCGTGTCCATGGATGTTGGATCTAATTTGAGCTCAAAAGAAATGAGGAACAACACAAAAAGGCCTGAGTTAAAAACCAAAGAAGAGAGAGTAGAGAAAAGCCATGTGTTACATCACAGAGTGGACCTTAGTCTTCTTTCCAATAAAACCAGACTCAAGCCGCTCATTAAATCGAGGCCGAAAGCAGATCCAGAGGTTCAAACTACAGCAGCTCAGGGAAGAGGAGTCTTGTTGAATTCAGCCAGGGTATCAAACCTGACACAGACCCGCGGTCCTCAGAAACCTGGGCCGAAAGTGAACTCGGAGCCGATTTCAGTCACACAGCTGCAGAAAGGGAGTGTCGAGGGTGTGGTCCCTTTTGGAAGGATCCTGAGGAGCAGGAAGCTAGATCTGGTTGGTACAAATCGCAGCCAATTAGCAGCCAGCGTTTCTACAGGGAAAGCTCAAGAAAGACCTGCCTCTCCGGGTTTGCCCAGTGTGAGAGATCAAACTGCACACCCCCCTAGCCTAGCCTCGAATCTCAATAAGGGCGTCGATGCTGGCACAGCGTGGCATGACAAGCATTTTACTGTTCGCACCACGCTAATGGGCCAAAGCAGGGGGCTCCCTGATACTGAGAGAAGCCCGTTTATTGAAAACTTAGATTCCATTATCCAAGATGGCGAGTCCAACCTATTCCGCATGGGAGCCACTCTTCAGTCAGGATTATCTTTGGAACCGAGAGCAGAGAAATATCTGAGTCAGAAAAGCAGCACCAGCGACGTTCACACAGATGGAGAAGAAGCAGCCTCTTCTCCAAACCAAGGGTTACATCCAGACATCAGCCACGTCCTAAAACTCCGACCGGATCCCATCCCAGACCAGTCCGTCCACGGGGAGAAGGCATACAGCGGCATCATGTCTGATTCTGGGCCAGGCGACGACGAGGGCGGCTTGGTGTTCCAGGAGGCGGAGTCTGAGGCGAGGAGCCAGGAGGCGGAGGAGACCCGGTCACGGAGCAGACGCAGCTGGATCTGGAATCAGTTCTTCGTAATCGAGGAGTACAGCGGCCCTGAACCCGTGCTCATTGGACGAGTGAGTAATTCCTCTTTATAAATATGGGAAATGGTCATGTGACCACAATCTGTCACTGCTGACTAATTACCCATAATTATTAATGCGGCGGCAGCTCCAAACCCACCTGCAGGCTACAGTACAAAGGAAATTCTATTTTTAAGTGCAGTGCTTTAAGAAATATTTATACTGTTATATTTTGATCTATGTTGTATTTCTTAGTAATACTCATACGGGGAGGGTGGGGCTGCTGTAAATAAAACCTTAAACCCTATATTTGCTTAGCCTGACATCTCTTGCCCAGGACAGATCCACTGCTGCGCTAATGTAATTGTTCCACATTAATGGAAAATATGCCCAGTGTTTTCAAAGACACATCCGTTTCTGGGTAAAAGGCCTGACCTCGGGCTGTACCTTAGGTAGCACGAATGCATCCTCTCGCAGTGGAGGATTAGCGTGGGTGGGTCCTGCGATAGAGAGCATGGAAAATGTACCCCAGCCTCGGGCATGCTCTCAGGCATGAGCCCTGGGGGGTGCCGGTGGGAAAGTGATGGGGGTGGGGGGGGGGATTGACTGAAGGCTGGGGGATCGAGCCAGCAGCATATAAACCTGTCAGAGATCATGCCAGCAGTAACCTCACACCTACTGGCAGTCAGAGCACGTAGAGGGCAGCACGGTGACCTTGCCAAGAGAGCGTCTGGCCAGACGGCTCACGCCAGAGCCAGCTACGGCAGTCGGCAGGGAGCGGGAGAGCCGGGGCGGGGGCAACGCTGCCGGGTCGGTTTTGCAATCAGCTGTGAGCTGAGCTGGCCCAGCATCCCTGCTTCCCGTCTCAGAGACAGGCTGGAGGTGACGTCTCCGCGAGCGGCGTCAAGATACTTCACGCTACGCCAACTGGGTCACCTGGGTTCCATCACGGCAGGGCCCCCGGTCCGCTCCAGACGGACGCCGTGTGGCTCCAGTGACCCCGTCGACTCGGTCGCGGGTCGCCGCTGCTGTTTTTAACGCCTCTGTGCTCGCGTAACAGGTGAACGGGCGACAGATGTCCCTGACAGAGGTTCTGACTGGGTGTTTTGCCAAAACTTGATTGGCACGGGGAGCAGGGAGTGGGGGGGGGGGCTACTCTGAAGCCTCGAGGCAGGATGACAGGGTCTTGGGGAAGTCCCAGCGTCCTGTCACAGGGAGACGGACGCGCACATATGTTTGCGTACATGCAGAAACACGTAGATATACACACACACCCACGGAACAGTCTTCAAAACATTGTAGCTGGGGGGGGGAGGCGGGTGATAGAGTGGAGAGAGAGAGAGAGAGAGAGAGAGAGAGAACGACAAAGGGAGACAGGCAGACGAGAAGAATAGAGCAAGAGAAGAGCAGATACATATCGCAATCAGGGAAAGCGAATGGGGGGAAAACTCAAACACAAAGAGGAGAGACGGGGAGAGGAGCCACGTCAAAGAAAGAGCGAGGAAACGGCTGACAAGACTAAAGATTAAAATAAAGGGGTCACAGGAAAAGATGAGAGCAAGTGCCGGGTGAAAAATAACCAAAAGACAACAATGGTTGGCAGGAGACACCGTGCCGCAGACAGCAGAGCAGCCACACCTGCTGAGGCGGGGATTCTCAGGCCTGATTGCGGATTTTTGAAATGGTTCTGTTTACGCAGAGTCGCTCTTCCTGTCTCGCGGTGAGGAGTGTCATAAACAGCACGAACAACTTAGTTGCCGGGGACGGCGGGGGTGGGGGGGGTATGTGGGATATTTGTGGGTGCCAGACAGATGGGAATCGGAACAAAGGGGACCCGGTAACAGAGAGAGGAAGAGGATAGGCCTGGTGTGAGGGGACTGGGACTGACCAAGCAGGGCCGTCAATATTACTCTGGAAGTGGGAAAAGAGAGAGAGAGAGAGCAGGAGGAGGGAGGGAGAGAGAGAGTGAACAAGAGGGAGCGTGTGGTCAAATGCCATTTTATTACAAACCCCTGAGGAAAGGAAATTCAATGCTTTTGTGTTTAGTGTGGGAGCTGAATTGCTGAGCGATATATATATAGAGAGAGCAACCCCCCCCCACCAAGGCTCTCTCTGCAGCTCCTCTCCACAACCCCCCACCCCCCACCGCCACCTCTTGTATGTAGTCATTTTGGTTGATTCATGAAGCCAGCAAAGCTGACCTGTCACACACATCTAAAGTCTGTGTTCATGCCTCATCAGCGTCCAGTATGCACATGACCATAAGTAACCCTCCTTCCGTGGGTAACAACGTAAAATAACGTAAAAAGAAAAAATCAACCTGCGTAAAATGCCCCCCAGTGGCCCTCCATATTACATTAAATTCCTGTCCATCCAAAGGTAACGGTATAAATGGGCATTGTACATATCGCGTGGTTAAGTAATACTTGAATTTTTTTAAACATAATATGTAAATGAAACTTAAAATTGCATCAAAATGACTTATTATTACAAGTAAAATTCTTACGTATTCATTTATAATCTCCCTGTGCAGTTAGTCATGGATTGCTTCTTACACACATCAAGTGTAGCTAAAGTAAAGTTTTTGGCAGCAGAAATGTAAGCAAAATAAGTCAAAATACAAAAACATGGGACTAAAATTCAGACAAAATTAACACTAAAGCTGATGAAAAAAATGTAATTTCAGCGCAAAACTGATGTTTTATTAATCTGTTCACTTTGAATTTTTTACTAAATTTTGGCCACAGATGAACAGCAATTTGGACATAAGGAGGTAGAGCTGGGTTCCAGCAGGGTGCGATTTGGATATAAGGAGGTGGAGCTAGGCTCCAGCAGGGTGCGATTTGGATATAAGGAGGTGGAGCTAGGCTCCAGCAGGGTGCGATTTGGATATAAGGAGGTGGA
>JAODLC010000085.1:1379653-1400847 GCA_026781145.1 Hippopotamyrus pictus | reverse complement strand
CCCCCCGCCGTACCCCAGCCCCAGGGGCCACTGGGGACCCCTGGCCACTGTCTGGCTGCTTGTCTTCCTTCGTCGGTTGTAGTGTTTACAAACATCTTGAAGGGGGTGCGGGGTGCTGTTCTCTCTGGGGCGATGGAGAGACAGATTACTCTTCTCGCCGACTTTGGATCTGTTCATACATTAAATCTCAGCGCCATATGGAAGCATGCAAATGTTTATAAAGCGTGTGGGATGCATCGGGTGTGCAGAGACCCCTGAGGTGCGCCTGAGCCCATGGCCCGACCCACTAGAAACTCCCAGTCACATGCTGCACTGTGAGGTCTAATAAACCATGTCTCATTGCACCCCCCCCCGGGCGTCTAGCGTCAAGCGCCGCTGAGTCCGAGGATTCGGCAAAAAGGCTCATTTAACCACGCCGACCGTGGGGGCTCGGCTGTGCGAGCGGTAACCTGGGAAACTGAAACGCATGCATTAGCTTCTAAACAGGATCCAGACCGCTGGGGCTGCGGGGGAATGCTCACTGCTATCTGCAGTGTTTATAAAACGATGATCCAGAACGGCCAGAGCGTCCGTATTTACATTCAAAACAGCTAAAACCCACATATTAGCCAATTGGACCGATGAAAGTAATCGGGCTGTTTTTACGGAGTCAAACTCTCAGATCCTGGCCGTTTTGGACCTGCGGGAGGGGATGGGCGGATATAAATGCTATGAAAGTCCAGGAGGGAGCGGTTCTGTAGGTCACGCCGGATCAAGTTGCACGGTGAGCTCAAGATGACGACGTACTTTTTCTCTACAAGGTCGCCTCAGCACTGCGGGTTCTCGTGACCTGCCTCTTCCCTCGTCTTGCTCAGCCCGGACCGGTAATTATTTTTTTGATTCACGGTACAAGCCCTGAGGTTTGGACCCTTGGCGAGGTCGTCGGCAGAAAAGGTTGCCCTGTCTGCAAGTCAGACGAAGGAAATCACGCTGCTGAAGCAGTCGTCTTTTTATTATTATTCCAGAAACGTCTGGAACTGAAGGTGAAGGGGCAGGGGGACACACATTGAAATTACAGACTCATAAATATCAACAGGTCCCATTTTGATAGGAGGAATGTGATTTGGGAAACTCATATTGAGACAAGCCGATGCAGGAACGCCGGTCATGGTCAGTCTCGGAATGTCGGACTGAGCGGATTGGAGGGGGTGTAGGGGAGCCGGCTGATGTACCAGGTAGGGCCGGCCCAAATTGAAATGCAAGCCCACGGCCCACAGAGATTTGTCAAGTAGTACTGCGAGCACCAGGGGAAATATCAGACAATGAATTTGGAGCAGAACTCGCTCTTCCGAAACCCATTGTTTGTCAGGAAGCTAAATTGGCCAATTAACTCCAGAGAATGTTTCAGCTGGCACTCTTCACTGTTATGACAGGACCTATCCATGTTTGGAGAGATGAGCTCTGTGTAAGGCAGTCTCTAGGCTGGTGATAATGACCACTGAGGCCCTCTGGGGGGGGGGGGGGGGGGGGGCACTCTAAGATCAGAGGGACATGATGTCACACACAGCCAGCAGGGAGGGGTGGCCCTCGGAAGGACCTCACGGCGTGATGAAATCTGTCCACAGCGACACGTCAGTTGGCAAGGTGGAGTGCTGATTGGATCACGTCGCACGGTACCCAACGAGCCAGGGAAAGCGGCATTCCCAGAGCGTTGAGAGGCCTGGGCAGTTCAGGCCATGGCTGACACCTCTGTGGGGGGACGAAGGTCACCTTCTCGCAGTGTGACCTAGGCGAGTCCCCTCGCACCCTCTTGTTGAGGCCATTTTTTTCTCAAATACTAATCATTCATTTCAGTATTTTATGTAAAACAGCTTATATGCAACATTTTTATTCACCCTCAGCTATGTATACAGTTTTATTAAGTAATCAATTTGAGGTTTCAGATTTTAGGTCATTTGCCGGATTTCTCTGAAAGGGGTAATTTCATACAAATTATCACAGAGCATTCACCAGACGACCACACTAGAAGCGCAAAATCCGCTCTTTTGTCCATATTTTTGAACCCTTGTGTCAATAACAGGAAATTAACGCAGGAGTGCATGCAGGGCTTATAATGCGACAGTGGCTTCGTGACTCGCAGCGGGGTGACTCACGGGGAGGGGGGTTTGGGGGGGAGCGAGAATGGGAAGGTGAAGAGTGAGGCACCGGTGAGTGCCTGTGGATGTGTGTAATCCTCAGGGGGGGGGGTGACCCAGGGGCAGGCATGGAGAGAGAGGCTGATGAGTGTGTACCTGCAGTGTAAGTGACATTTCTGCTCCACAGACAGATTGTCTCTCTCTGCCTCTAATGGGATCCTGTTAGAAGGAACCTTTCTGCCTCGTTCTGTCTATAAAGCTGTATCTCTCTCTCCTTCTTTCTCACTCTCCGTCTCTCTCTCTCTCTCTGTCGCTGTCGCTCTCTCAGATCGGCTTACGTTTATTAGTATTGTGTCATTTCTGCTAAATCAACGTTTGCTGCATTTTCCCCATATGAATTTTGACATTTGTTCCCACACATAAATCTTATCTCAAATATTATATATATATAGCCTAGAAACACACACACACACACGTCACCCCACGATAAACGGCTGGGAGAGGGATGAATGATAGCTAAGTAAAATGAAGATTAAAAAGCAGCAGACAGCAAATAATGATGATATTGGTACTGAGACAATATGAAGCCATTAAAAAGGTGCACGATGACGATCGCGGTTGATTGTACTGTAACCAAGCACCTAAATTAAGTAGTCTGAGGACGGGCTGTTTAACAGTTTTAACATATAAAGAGGCAAGGGTAAGTTCTAAAACCATGTTGTTTAAGGAGCTCTGAAATATGCAGAGCCCAATAAAACATTCATTTATTCCTTTACCTCTAAAATTCGGGCGCTGCGCCTCAGCCTACCCGCGTAAAGGGAGCCTCTTCGGGGCGTCCGGCCGTCCGCCCACCTCGGCGCCTCTGGAAAGACTCCTTAGGACTCTGGGACGGTCCGCTTGCCTCCTGTTTATTATTAATATAATTAATGTGGTTAGTATTTAAACTGGTCAAGTGTTTAAATAAGGATCTCCCATTATTCTGTTTCAAAACCAGGTTAACTTTGATTTGGTCTCTCGAGACCGTGTCCGCAAGTGCTAATGCAGCTAGCGGAGCTTATTAAGGTTACGGTGATTAAAGGTAAAATAAAGAAATGTATGTGACTACTACCGGAGAAAACGCCTCCATATTTCCCATACGTGTTATGGATATTGTTTTCAGTTTAACAATGTTAAATTTTGCTTATTTCTTCCGTTTTTTTTTTTACGTCTTTCAAATAAAGTCATTAACCTAACTTTAATTATTTAGCTGTTTTGCTGTTGTTTATTTGCCGCTGTACCGATAGAGGGAGACGCGAAGGAGCCGTGACGCGGTGTCCCTCGAACAGCCGGATGACAGCCCGCACAGACGCCCTTGTGATCACTGGCTGCTTCTGGCAGCCGGGAGGACGGATCCGACTCGGTGTGGGATCAACAGATTCCTGCAGCTGACATCCGCCTTTGTCCCTTGTCATCCTGTTTAGGATGACTGGAATTTTCTAATGAAACTCAGCAGACGTTGCGAATACAATCTCCCCCTTCTGCCACTCTCCCCATAAGTAGGCCTACATTACATCTTGTAGAATAAACAGGTGTTTCTAGTTCGTTCTGATTTTGCTTGAAAAATGTTTTTGTGTGGAAAGAACATCATTCCGAGGATCCTGTGTAGGTTCCTGTCTGTAAACCTCAGTATTATGAGCTAGGAGGATTTTTTCCCATGACATAACAATAATGGTTTTGAAACACAGAACAGGATGTGGGCACTTTTATGTTGGATGAATATGGGCTGTAAAATTTTGAGAGTATTTCTCAGACATCTTTAGCTGGGCACATAATGAATTGATGCTTTTTTACCATTTGCACAAGTACATTAGAATTGTGTAGATTTTCACGTGTCCCACTTTGCTGTCCTTTGAGACGTGCACATACATATGTGCAGTTGAGAGCAAATCTTGGGGTGAGAGCACAGTGCCAGGTCATTTATCCGGCATCTCTGGAGCATTTTTTTGTTGGGGGGGATTTAGCTCCTTGCTCATGTGTCTGAAGGAGGTGTGACTATTCTGCTGAGGATTTGAACAAGCAACCTTCTGAAAATACAGAATGCACCTGTCATGACCTGCTCGTACGATCCTCGTGTGTGCCACGCCCCCCTCGTTACCTCGTGTGGATTCCTGATTGTATTCAGCTGTTTCATGTTATTTCTGAGTAGTCCTGTATATTTAAGTCCGCGTTCAAGTCAGTTTCCCCAGTCCGGTCATTGACGTTGTATACCATGAGTACCCTGCCTTGTTGATTCTGCCGTAATAGACCCGGTTTCCTGGTTTCCCATCTGCCCTATCCTGATTCCCCGCTCCTTGCTCGCCCGCCCGACACGCAATCATAACAGCACCATATATTCAGAATATATATATATATGCGCCGGGTGTGCCCCAGCCTTGTGCCCAGTGCTGCCTGGAATAGACTCCAGCATCCCCTTACACTGTCCAAGTAATTGCAAGATGGATATGGGTGGATGTATGACCATATTACCCTGTATATGCGGACACTCATTTGTTCCTCTCTCCTTTGCTAGTGTGTATGAGACCCACTTACCGCTCTCTCCTCCTCCCACTCTCAGGCCGTGGACTACGAGAGCCGCAGCTCCTACTCCTTCTCTGTGGAGGTGCTAAACCCCACCGTGGATCCCCGCTTCCTACGGCGGGGGCCCTTCAAGGACCGGGCGTCGGTGAGAGTGGTGGTGCTGGATGCCGACGAGCCTCCGCGCTTCTCCCGGGCCCGCTACCGCCTGGACGTGTCAGAGAACTGCCCGTCCTCTTGCACCGTCGGCCGGGTCAGCGCCGTGGACCCTGACACAGGGCTGAGCAGCAACATCAGGTGGGGTGTGGTCCTTCACCGGGGCGGGGCTTAGTGGTGAAGGTACAGGAGGGTTTTGGGTGGTGCTGATTCTTCTTGCAGAAGCCAAACAGGCCGCTTGACACCGTTGACAAGCTGATGGATGTCCAGTTTGGTGACTTGACAGTATGGCTGCAGTTTGCTTTCAGTTTCCCTGATATGCTGGAGATCTCTTCTGTCCTGAAGAGGAGCTTGAATATTGCATCTTCTGTTCTGCTCATTTCTATATATTTTCTTATCTGTTAGTGTTGGTATTCTCCCCCGCACCCCCACCCTATTATGTCACTTTATAAAGAATGAAAGTGTGGCCATTGGCCGGTGACAATGCGGACAGCCAATAATGCAAACAGGGAGCCAGGAAAGGAGTGAGCCTTAGGTGCATTCAGGGCGATGTTATTATTGTGAACAATGGTGTTCAGCTGGAATGGGGGGAGACTCTGAATGTGAATGATCATCGGGTTGCCTAGTGTGTGTTTTAAAATGCCTCTTTGAATCGCTTCGGTGAAATATCAGCCTGAGAAAGCGGTGCTCCTTCAAGCACAGCTCCTTCGAGTGGCTTCGGGTAAAAACATTGTCCACAGAACAAGAGCAATAATAATGATGATGATAATAATAACCGTGTCCTTCCATTTTTTATTAGGTATTCCATCGACCCCCAGTCGGACCCTGAGGCCCTGTTCCGCATCGCCCCCGACAGCGGACTCATCACCACGGCGATGGAGCTGGACCGCGAGCACGAGCAGTGGCATAACATCACCATCATCGCCACGCAGAGAGGTCAGAGGTCACCTCGGCACCAGCGTGATGCCTTTCGCCCTGTCGCTCTGCCCTGAATTTTCAGCCCCATGTGTGAGGGATCTGCTGCCACTTGTAGTAGTAGGACAGCAGTAGTAAAACAGTACTTTAAAATTAGTACAGGTTTAGTAATAGTACAGTACTTAGAATCAATACTGGTTTAGTGATAGCACAGTACTCAGAATTAGTGCAGGTATAGTGATAATACAATACTCATATAATACTCATATTAGTACACGGTTAGTGGTAGGGCCATAATTCATACAGTAATTAGAGCAGGTATAGTGATAGTACAGCACTTCAGAATTAGTACAGGTTTAGGGGTAGTTCGGCACACTGAATTAGTACAAGTTTAGTAGTAGTACAGTATTTTCATACCAGTAATTTTGTAGTGCTAGTGAAACTCATAGTTATGGTAGGACAGTATTTTGCAGAATAATATTACCTATAATATTTTATGTGCATATACATAAAAGAGTTGTGATTAGGTCAAAGGTCATGTTTCTGCCAGTCTGCGTAGGACGCGAGGCTGAGGCCTCCAGTCCTGCAGCAGGAATCCCGATTGCATGGTGGACCTGGGTCCTTGCTGAGGTTGTGCCCCCGTGACGTGGCTGTTGTTGCTCATCCCAGACAGCCCCACCCAGGTATCCAGGGTGGTAGTTGCCATAGAGACCTTGGACGTGAACGACAACGCCCCCGAGCTGGACAGACAGTACACCACGGCGCTGTGCGACTCCGCCGCTGTGGGCCAGGTCAGCGAGGACCGGCGCCTGGTGTCCTGCTTTCTGTTTCGTGTCCCCGGCTCTGTGTGTGCCTGCATGCTTGCCGTCCACCTATGAACCTCATATGTCACGTCAGCCCCTATAGGCTATTGCCTGCTTGCACTATAGGAACCGTATATATAACTTAACATCTTTCCAGAAATGGATAAAACAAACAAGGTATATACGTAGGACATATACACGTTTATGCACATTTAGCACAGTTGATGAAGCTTTTATGTTGCTTGTAGGTTCACTTGTCAAATAATATTACACAGGAAGGCATCTTCAGGTGCCCTCACCTTTCTCTGGCACGTCAGCTTCGTCTCTAATGGCGATGGAATAAAAACGCGTGATTCACAGCGACTCTCTGACACGCCTGCCTGCCCCGTAAAAATTACGGACCACTTCTGCTGAACACTGAGATCTTGAGCAACATTTTATTCTTTTGCTGAAGACCTAAATCTGCCTGGAACTTAAAGAACAGCTCAGAGAGATAAAATTCAATCTTCAAATGGCGTACTTGATCTGGAATTGCATTTTCCCCTTTTTCATCAAGTGTATTAATTATATTATTATCGATTGTCAGCTAGGCCTCACCATAGCTATATGCGGATACAGGGCCAAGGTTCCTCAAGGTTTAGTACTGGGGCATCATACAAAAGGGCTCTTATCTACTGTGTTTCACATGTCCTGCTAGCATCTTTCTGTCTTTTAAATGACTTTGTTCCTGCCCTTCTCTGTCTTCCACCCCCTTTTTGTTTACTCTCAGGTGGTTCAGGTGCTACGTGCGATCGATAAAGACAAAGGAGGGAACGACACAGCTGTTCACTTTAGCATCGCTCCTGAGTCCAGCGCAGCCCTGAACTTTTCCGTCAGGGAGAGTGGCGGTACGTGCCTTTCATCTCCTTCTGTGTGTGTGCTTGTGCCCGCCCCTGCATCAGCCTATCTCATCGTTTTCCTTACGACCGGACCTTGAGGTCACAGAAGAGGAATATTTTCTCAACACAAAGCCTAAGCTGGAGGTAATCACCTTCAGACTGGACAAATTGGCAGGAAACGTAGACCGATGCAAACCCTGAGACAGTGAGGATCTGAAGAAGCCCACCTGGGGGGCGGAGTGGGGGGGGGGGGTTGGGTGGGGGGTTGGGAAGGATTGCAAAAGCTTCTGTGAGAAGCACTGTTCCTCAGGTCTTCCTCTGAGGCAGGATATGCTGCTTAACTTTCCATTATTGCCAAAAATGTGGCAGCAGCGAATGACAACTTACCGGCACCAGACAAAATGTCAGGACCTCCAGGGCAGAAGTCTCCCAGCAACACTGCAGAAATGGAAAGAGGAGGGCCACAGCTGTGATGCTAAAGATGCTCCGCTATCCCGGAGAGTTCCGTGGTGCTGAAGCCGCTCCGATCTTCGCCGGATCCCCCTCGGCTCTCTCCGCGGTTCTGAAGGCTCTCCGTTTTTCCAGAGAGTTCCGTGGTGCTGAAGCCGCTCCGGTCTTTGCAGGACCCATCTCGGCCCTCTGCATAGTGCTGAGGACTCTCTGTTATTCTAGAGAGTTTTGTGGTGTGATGCTCCGTGGTGAGTTTCCCAAAAGGTCCTGTTACCATCTCACATAGTCGGACCCATTCAGTTGCATGGTTCCAACTATGTAAGTTGCTAACTTAGTTAGCAACTTTGCCTTTGGGAAACACATCACTGGTCTTCATAGGGTTCCTTCATAGGGTTCCTCGACTCTCTCCATGGTGCTATAGACTCTCTGTTATTCCAGAGAGTTCCACGATGCATCATATATCCAGGTTGATCTGGCATGTCCCCATAATCAATAAGGGTCTCTGTGCTCTCCAAGCTGGAAGTTTTAGTACAATGGCATTGTGGTTTGGGATGGATATTTTTAAGGATAAATGTATTTATTATTGTTATCTGAATGTGGCATCCTGGATAGAACTGTTCAGCTCTATGGTTGGGGATATGCATGCATGGAGTTTGCCTGTTCTCCCTGGGTTTGGTCCCAGAGTCCAAAAGCATGTTGTTAGGTGATCTCAGTGGTTTATACAGGGGTGGGGCCACAGGGAAAGCTAAAAGCTGATTGGTCCCAAGAGGGCACCCTCAACTGTCACTCGCCAAAATCAAAACATTATTTGTTTGAGATAAGGTTGGCCCCCGTACTGCCCCCCACCTTAAAAAACCCTCGAATTGCCCCTGGGTGAACTGGTGTTTTGTTCACCCATAATGTGTGTGTCCCGCCTTCCTGTCCTGCCTCTTGCAGTGTGTTTCCTGACAGGGGGTCCTGGCTCACAGTGAGCAGTTGGAGGATGGCTCACTGGAGGAGCACTTATGGAAGATGGATTTTTGTATAGGGGCACGTTAACATATTGATAAAACTTTAGCTCTTGTGGATGTTCTCTTTTAACCCTTTGAAAGCAATTTCCCTCTTTTCTGTCCCTCTTTTCTGTCCCTCTTTTGCCTTTTAGGTCCCACTGCCAGCCTTGTGCTCCTCTCCCCACTGATGCCCCTGTCTCGCTCGGCATCGTCCCCATTCACACTGCAAGTGCCCCTGGTCCTGAAAGACAGTTTCTCGGGTCTGACCAGTACTGGGACAGTCACCGTGTCCATTTGCCCTTGCCTGAGGGGGGGTGCTAGAGCTGGTGAGAAAGAAGGTCAGACAGAGGGTGAGTGGGAAAGAGAGACAGTGTGCCTACCAATGGCGTCCTCCTCTTCATCGCCTGGGCTCAGTACCGCCGCCCTGCTGGCCATCCTTGCCTGCGTCGCTACACTACTGGGTAAGGCTTGCCTTTCTGCATGTCTGCACATTTCCGCTCCGTAAAAATTAATATTAATGGTTCAGCTTCAGGCGGGAAAATGATTTTTTTTCAACCCAATGCCTTTCTTCAGGGAATATGGTTCTAATTTATTTATTGTAAGGTTGTAACCTTATTAAAAAAAAAAAAGAAAGAAAAATAAAGTTTAAAATTCAGAAACATTTAAATGCAAGCTAAATTCGGGTTCATTACTCTCCTCAGTGGAGACGCGCGTGTTCAGCGTTCCTGCTCTCCCCTCAGTAATCTCGCTGTTTCCTCTCCTCTCCCCATATCTCGTAGCGGTCAGTGCGCTTTCGCTGTCCCTGCGCAGGCAGAAGCGTGACTCGCTGTCGCCCCTAGAGGAGGACGACGTGCGAGAGAACATCATCACCTACGATGACGAGGGCGGCGGAGAGGCCGACACGGCTGCCTTCGACATCGCTGCACTGCAGAGCGCCCCCCACAGCTCGTGCCGGGGATATCGCACGCTGGACAGCAGGAACATGTGAGTGTGGTTGGGGGTTTTTCAGGAAAACCCTCTTTTTTATCGGCTTGCTGGGGGGGTATGATCATCCCCTCTGTCTCTGCAGACGTTACACCCAGCAGGCCCAGGACAAGCCCCCAGGGTACCGCTGGGCCTCGAAGGCGGGCCTGGAGTCGCAGTACCCCAATGGTGCCGCCCCACTGTACGGACGCCTCTGCTACAGCAGCCACACGCTGCCCGCCCTGCGCCACTCCCGCAGCGTCTTCGAGACGGGTCTGGGCCTTGCTGAACTGGCGTGCCGCTACCCCGCTGGCCCGCTGGACCACTCGCTGGTCATCCAGAACCAGGGCGCCATGGGCGGCCCACAGGATCGCGAGGCCGACGGCAAGGGCGGGGCAGGCGAGGGCTCTGCGGGGGACCCCAGTGCCACTCAGCAGACCCGCAGCCAGAATCTGGACTGGGTGAGGATTCCCGGGTTTTTCAGCCCGCTCCCTTCAACCTGCCCCCTCCAACTGTTTAACCACCTGACAGGCATCTAATGGAGACGGAGGGAAAGGTGATGAGGAGGTGTAACCATTCTGCCTCTCTCTGCCCTCCTCTCTCCTCCACATCCATTCCAGTGCTTCATGAGCTCCTTCTAGTGTCCAGTCAGCACGCTTCCTCGCCGTCTGTTCACCTTTATCTCACCTGTTTTCTTGTACCTGTTACCTCTCTTCTGCATCCCTGCTTCCATCTTTACTTTCTCCCTGGTGTCTATTAGTCTTCTCCTTCCGTTTGAACTCTTGTCTGTCTTTCCACTGTCCGCTTCTCTCTCCACCGCAGTGGTGCCTCGCCATCCCATTTAACACCCGCCAGCTGAGTTTGACCCAAGCTGACCCCGGTCCTGCCCCTCCCCCTGCAGGTCCAGTCTGAATCCCTCCCCACGGACCAGACTCTGGTTGTGACTCGGTCCGGCTTATCGGCGGTGGCCTTAAAGAGGCTGTCTGGTGCCTGGGCGTGTGACACAGGTGCGCTGACGGGCCACCGCGCCAGGCAGGCCAGCCCGTCCCCGAAGCAGGTCGGCACCGGGCCCCCGGGCACGCCCGACTCCCTCGCCTCCACCCCCTCCAACGGAAAGGACTGCAGCGATGGCTTAAGCCGCAGTTCTGGAAGCATCCTGCAGGGGGAGCTGCACAGGGACTACCCCAGCAGTCTGGGCAAGGGTGGGCTGGAGACAGGAAACAGTTTCGTGGTGGCCAGGCCCCCTTTGGAAGGGAGTGTGCCTCTGGGCGGAACTGCTCCTGGGATACTCCGCGAAGGGGTGGGATACATACCAGACTGGCGCAACATGGCAGGCTATGTCCTTGGGAGGAGGGATATGATACCCCAGCTGCTGCCAGTCCCAGGGCAAAACAGGGGCATGGTGGGGCAGATGGCTTACAGAGGTGCGTGGGGCACGGAGGTGGGGGTGGGAGGGTCCAGCTCCCTGGCGGTTAGGGTGGGCGAGTTCCTGAAGCTGCGCTTAGCTCAGGTGACCTTTGACCCTGGGCAGCCGCCCTATGACTCGGTGCAAGTGTACGGTCTGGAAGGGGAGGGCTCCCAGGCCGGCTCGCTCAGCTCCCTGGAGAGCGAGGAGGAGGAAAAGGAGGCGGAACCCGACTGGGGCGGAGCTTTGGAGGAGTGGGGGCCTCCCTTCCAGAGGCTGGCTGAGCTCTTCCGGGAGAGGGAGCGAGAGAGAGAGGAAGAGAGGGAGCTGGAAGACGAAGAGCTGGGCAGGAAGGAGGAGGGAGAAAGGGGGCCGAATGCTGGAGGTTCGAGGAGCGAGGGGCACTGAGAAATGGGCAGAGAGGAAGGTGAGTGGTGGAGAAATGAGAGAGAGAGGGAGGGAACTGAAGGACACGGGGAACAGCAAGGCACAAAAATAAAGAGGTGGACACGAGAAAGGGAAATGGAGGATGTGATTGGTATAATTTAAAGCAATAAGTGATCAAAAGCCCTACAGAGAGAACACCAAACATCCCCTATTTACTGTTCAGAGCGGCAGCCGTATGAGTGCTACCCGCTCCCCTATGCTTATCATTCCAAACCAACCCTCAGATATGCGGATCCGGCAAAACAAAGCCCCAGGTCAGAGACGCGAGAGGCACTCGTGAGAGTTAGGGAGAGAAAAGAAGGCAGAAGGGGTAAACAAACGAGCAGAACAGAAGGAGCTGTTCCTTCCACGCGTTTCCGTTTGACAAAGGGGGTTAATCATGTATCTGCCGGACATTTTTGTAAGTGAAGGTTTCATTTCGGAATATCGGTTTCTATCCTAGAGCTTTACAGATAACCGCTCGAATGAATCAAACATAAAGCGTCGTAATCGGGCGTCAGGGCCCAGGAAACACTGGAGCAACTTCGTTATGCCTCGGGTCTGGCACTAAAGTGGAAGGAAACTGCAACGGTCTTCTATGAAATTTCCCATGATTCTGTGCTTTGTTGATGCTGGTTTTGAATGTTGTGACAGGTGCTGCTGCCGAATCTCCAGAATTGATAGAGAGCCGCTAACTCTGATGTGGTTTTTGCCGTTTTCATGGTCATAAAATCATCCTGTCACCAGTCACGCCTCGGTGCAGGGGCCATTGTGTTTCTGGAAGGTTCCACTTCTGTCAGGATAGATATGCTTCACCGTATGTTAACGTTGATCATTCAGGATGACCTTGAATTTGGCATTGACCTTGAAAGTACGAAGGGTTGGACCTAAACCATAAAACACATTCAGTGCCATAAAAGAACAGAAATCTTCCCTGTGGGACGCAAACACTGGCTTCTATTCTTCTACTCATTAAGTCCTGGCTGAAGCATGACTCATTTTACTTTTTTTCCACTGCCCAATAGACCAAGGCCTTTCTTCTTTACACCACACCGCTTCACTCGCAAAATTCATTTTGAGCTGTAATAAGATATTTATGTACTGCAACATGACCATAGAATCCCCTTTTCTATGAAGCCCTATACAGACTCTGCTGTAACTGCCTGCTCACAATCATAGATTAACATTCACAGTCGACTGTTGCTGGTTTTATTTGCAAAGCATTTCATTACTTTATATTTATTTAGCTGGAGCTTTTGTCAAATGTGACATACAAGTGAGGAGGAGAGGGAAGGGTTGGCCTGCCCTTGAGAGTGATTGGGTTTAAGGGGCTCACTCAAGAGCAGTGATATGATTATTGTTCCAGTCATGGAACTTGACCCCACAACCGGATATGGATTCCTAACCCACTACACATCGTCTTCACCATCTCAATTCCACACACGTGCATCACAGTCAAGCAGAAGGTACTTCCGTTCTCCATCAACTCAACTCATGCTGATGACGTCTTCAGACTTCCAAGTCCTCATGGCCACCAGTCACCGTGAAACACTGGCAGGTGGAACGGTCATCCCTGAAGCTCTTGCCAAATGTGGACCAACAACCAACCCTCACTCAGAGTTGCCGAGGTCTCCTCTTCGAGCCATGGCAGCATTATAATAAGCATAATGGGATGTTAATTGCTTAATTAACTCAGGAAGCCCAACTGCCTGGGAGCACCTGTTTCCAATATGCTTTGTATCTCTGGTTTACATCACCTTAGCAGTCGCCTGGATGATCCTCACATGTTCTTTGCATAAAATGCTAAAAATGAGCAGGACATGCACCCACACAAATACACATATCAAAGTATGCCTACCCTCACTCAGAAATGGGTACAGCAGCCTGAGAGGCTATGTGCCACGTCATGGCAGACATACAAACTGATCAATCAATCAGGCGGTGGCTGGAGTAAGGTCTGGAGAGGATCAGTGGGGAATTTCAGTCATCATAAATGCCAGTTTTCACTGATTAGGAAGATTGCAGCAGACAGCTCAATTACGGAGTCCTTTGATTATGTACTGCATCTCCATGGGTGGAAAACGGGTGAAAGTCATGGTAATAACAGTTATTTGATTTACCAAAGCTTTCATATTGATTTGTGTCATTTTTGGTGGACAGGAGGAGCGATTTTCTGGGTTTGATTCGATGGAACAGTTATTAAATCCCCCTGTGTGAAATAACATGGTTCAAAAATGCGATCTGTTATAACAATATAACAGTGTACCTTTTTGTGGCTGTTTGAAGATCATGCTGTCAGCAAGCCTTCCAACCTAAATGGAATCGCGCCATGGTCTCGTATCCAGCGGGTGACTCTGCTATTTGGAATGTCGATGAAGGTGATAACGATGATGAAGAGTTTTATTTTTAAATGGTGATCTGTGTGTATATATGCACATTACAAATGTAAATATCTTTCATGTCCAATCTGGAAGGAAAAAAGTTTCTTTTTTTAATTTGTAAGGTGAAGGTACCTTTTGTCATTGACGAGCAAAGAACTTCTGGGGTCTTGACCAAATTGGAACGTACCGAATCTGGACTGACTCAGAGTTTTTCCATCCTGATGGAACCTAGAGCCACTCACTGAGGTTGGTGGCTGGTACTGAGCTCTGGACTGTGTGAACCACTGGACTTTACTAGTCAGTAATTGCAGGCAATATAGTTGAGCATCATGTACCGGAAAGAAGAATTTTGTTTTAGATGTCAAGAGAGATTTTGTTTAGGTCAGTATCGTAGCTTATCTGTAAAAGAACCACTTTTACACCTGTGTCCAACCAGTTGTGTGTAGATAGAACATCTTCAGCCTGGTCCACCTCATGGACATTGTGAATCTATGGGCATATCTCTGCTCACGCCAACCGGGTCACACCATGGTTCGAGACCCAGGCCCGGGATAGCACTGTGCCCCTGCGTGTGACCTGACCAAATCCTGACCGTGACCACTGTACCGGTGCACAAGCACCTAGGCGGATTCCATGGACTCAAGCTGGAGAATCTCGCCGCTCCTTCAAGCAGTTACATCACTGTTTTTTTTCCCTCTTTTTTGATTAAAGTTTGATTAAAGATGATTTGTTCTGGGGAGCGGTCCCCCCTCAAGCCCCCACCCCCAGGCCTGAGACATTGTCATTTCTTACAGTGGATGCATTCCTGGATAGAGCTTGAGGGGTGGGGTGGGGCACTTGGCTTGCCATGGTGGTAAAAATCCCATCGGTTCACCAGATGCCATTTGTGGGTCACTGTTGGTCTGTGTATTAGTGCGAAAAGTGTCCCCAGAGAGTGTGACCACTGCAGAGATGCAGGCACAGGCCACGTGATGAAACAAATTAAAGACTCATTGACATTAATGCTCCCTTTCTGTCCGCTGACTCTTTGCACGGTGATGTACGAAACTCTTCACGAGCACAAGTAACAGGTCTTTCTTTACCGTCGTATTTTGGGATGTTGGGAAAATTGGGTTGGTTGAACTGTGATCGTTCTAGTACAGTGAACTAGCCACACAGATAGCTGGCATGTCAAACATACACACAGTCAGTCGCACAGATATATCTGTCAGGCACAAGGACCTGGAGGCTAACAGGGTTGTCTGTGTGCAGAGCATTAGGGCGAGTTTGGCGAGTGTGCAGTGTCTTTACTAGATGTCCGTGTGTGTGCGTGTGTGTGTTTTCTTGGATTAGACGCAAGCACTGTGTCTCTCGAGTCCATAAATGGAGGCAAACAAAACCACGGCTCTTTCGGCTCCTTTCAGAGCTGGGATTAATTCATTATTTATCCACTTGATGAATATCTGGCTTAGCAGCAGGCACTGCTGTGTTGAATTAATTGCACCGGGTGGGGGCGGGGTTGATGATGTGAGATGGAGGCGAGGGGGCTCCATAAACCATGTTCATCCGAAGGGGCCAGAGCTAGCCTTGAGATCGGTGGTGTGTAAACCTGGAAATGGGTCTGCAGCATTCTCAAATGGCGATATAAACAAGTCCGCCCCCACATCACAGGCCAGCTGTGCAGTTCCTCCTTGCCTGTGATGTTGCTTTGGTGATGTTTAAGGGATGATACATTAATGCATTTAACCGGGTTTGGGGTGGGAGGTATTTGCTTAGTAAATAAAGTCTAAACAGAAACGTCTTTATTAACATGCATCATTTTTGGATTTAAAAGATATGATCCATGTGAGAGATGGTTCCCTCACACAGGAGAAGCCTTTTTGCCTCCTGGAAGCAGGTGGGCCGATTAAATGGAACGCAGGAAATGAACAGCATTACTGCTGGGCGGACGGGTGTAAAATGGGACTTGGGTTTGGCAGTGTCCTCTGCATGGCAAATAAGGTAATGGGTGGATGCGTGTGGCAGGCTGTGCAGTGCCAGGAGACTGGAACCCAATACCACCCCCCCCCCGGCACACAGCAGACACACGCCTGGCTGGAAGGCAACACTCATGTAAATGCAACTCCCAGGAAGGACATGAAATTCCTGTCTTGGAGAATATTAATCACGTTGTCCTTCTGCAGTGCAGTGAACATAGAGGTGTTGAACCCACAGCCGTCTGGTACCAACATACCAGAAGCTACGGCCAGCTGAGAGGATACTAATGAAAGTGGGACGGCTTTAATTAACGAGCTCCGCGAGCGTGCACTGAATGGCAGGCAGGCAGGCGGTTACAGCGAATTGCGCAAGCAGGGAAGCGGCGGGAGCGGCAGCCTGTGCCCGCCAAGCCGCGCGGACGCCGCTATTTTTACCCAGTGCTGCGGGAGGCCGCGATGGCACAGAGGGATGCCTCAATTTTGGCTGAACTGCCAGATTTCCTAAGATCACGACTGACACTTAAACCCCCTTGCCGGTTACCGTGCGTATCGACCAAGTTTCCACGTGAGCGCACGTGCGGGTCCACGTGAGCCGACCGGTCTTCACTCGCTTTTTAATTTTCATTCATTCCTTCTATACCGCAGCGGGTTTCCTTCCCCACGTATCCATTTCCACTGGACTGCTGCCTTTCTCCTGGGCTTCATCCTGATTTCCGGCATACTTGACGCTGAAAATTAAATCTTCATTAGCGGTTCGCGTCAACAAGGGATCTTCGAAGTGATGCAAAGAAGCAACGGGGAGAGTAAGAAGGCTGAGAGGAGCCGAGTGCTTGATGGCTGCAGTATTTTGTAGCCAGGAGCTGAAAGTTATGAGGATAATGGAAAATGTATGGAAAGCCAAAAATATGGATTTTATGTTAATAGTTATTTTAAATATTTAGAGTAGCCAAATTTATGCTCAGAAAATGCAAAAAGAAATATTAAATGCCATAAAGGAGGCAGCGTCATAGTGTAGTGGTTAAGAGCATGGCTAAGGTGATTAACGACAGATTTGTAACCTGAAAATTGCCAGTTTAAGTCCCTTGATGTTCTCTGCTGTAACTCCCTTAAGCATGATATCATCGATCTGTTCCAGTATATCCCCCCGGATAAATAGATAAAATAATACCATAAATGGGTAAAAAAAAAAAAAAGAAGAAGAAGGAAAAAAAGCGATTTTGATGAATATGTCAGCTAAGCGTCTAATGTAAATGAGGAGATGAAAAAGAACAGGTGAAAAGGGAGAGCAGATGGCCCCCACAGAGACAGGGGGAAAGCGGCCGTCTCCACTAATCGCGGGCGGCTGGTCGCTTAAATCCGGGACGGATTTAACGTCTGCTCTCGCATTCCGGAGATGACGATGCTGTTGCTGCAGTCTGCACCTTTGGGCATCGCAAAGAAATCATGTTGTGTCTCTTCCCGAGAGTAGGAACTTAATCTACCGCAGAATCAGTAATTCATGGCAAGTTTCTCATTATAAATTTATCTTCTGTGTGGAATCATAATAAATGAAATATTTAATATAATAAAATAATATTCTTGATAATACGCTAACTTAATAAACTATATGGAGAAAAAAATATGTGAAATGGATAAAAACTAATAAAAATGAATAAAAACTGCCATAGTAAAGTTCTGTATGAGGAGGAAAACGATTCATTCAAATTCCGTTATTGATGGTTATAGCAATCACAAACGTATGCTCAGAGAGTTAGGACGTGTGCCTGTGATCACAAGGTCACTGGTTCGACTCCCAGGGCCAGCAGACTGCGGCTGCAGTTGGATGCCTGTGGAAGGCCCTTTACCCCCCACCTTTAGAGGCACTGCACACTTGACCCTGTACTGTGACCCCCCAGGCTTGTTCTCAGAAGTATTTGTGTGTCACGGAGAGCAATATGGGTTTGGCGAAAAGAGAATTTTCCCAAAGGGATCAATGAAGTATATTCTATTCTATTCTAAATTTATGATGCAATATTAGTTTGGTAAATACTTCCATCTAGTGGTAAATGTTCACAGCAACATCCAATTGGTCGAACGAAGCAAGACCGAGCTCCGATACCTGTAACAGATATTCGACTACGATGGATGCCTTTGTTAATTAAGAAGTTTATTTGAATTCGATCAGATGCTGTTAAAAATCTCACGTTCTTGTTGTGCGGTCCGATATGAATTTTCTCCTGTCTTTATCCGTGTTAATCTCCCTATACAAGCACGCATGTTATGCATGGACGGTTGCAATTTCCCCTGCAGCCTTTCTCTCCAGTAGATCTGTAATGGGCATTTAGAGCATGGCTGAATTTAAGCCTCTTTAAAGTGACAGGTCACTGCTCTCCTCCATTTGACTGCTGTCTTTGGATCTGAGGTCCAAGCCCCAGTGGTGACTGCAAGTAACTAGCGACCTGCATAGACTTTTCTTGAGGTAGGTGCTCAAACAGGGATGCACAGTTAACCGGTACTTTGGTGTCGCAGGTCCACCTCGGTCAATTTTTGCTATCGTGAGGGGTGGGGGGTTTCCATAAATTTTCACTGTCGGAGAGGTCCCCGTGGTAAATTCTGCGTGATTGTCGGTTATCGAAAACAGGGCACTTGGAACAGAAGAGTCGCTTACATTTGAAAGGTCCACATAGGTGATTCTTGACCCTATTTAGGGCTTCGGCCTCCCTGAAAAATAATCTTTCTAAAACCGTTTTTCGATTTGTCACGGATTTTCCTGTAGCCTACATTTCATACCCCCGGTACTGCTGACTTTATCGTGGGAATCCCCCCTTCTCTCAGCAAATTTAATCATTTGAGCTGGGGGGGAGTGTTGCACGTCCCGTATTCCTTCAAGTGTCAAATCCTAGAATTGCCCCGTCTATTCATGATTACCTGTAAGGTCACTGCTGTCCTGCAAAGCAATTCCTGGCAGGGGTTTCAGCAGAATGGCTGTCAAATAAATATAAAGGAGACGTAACAGGGATGAACACCAAGCTTCAGCGGTGGCCGAGGGTCATGTCTTCCTTCCTGAGTGTCAGATTCTATCCTCTTCTGCGTCGGGATATCCGGCAGGGGTGAACAGGTACCACTCTCTAACCCAGACCGAAGATTCATCTATTGACAATTTTTCTGGGAGTCAATACTTTTTAGTGACCCATCGTATTTAAGCATTGCACTGAAATACTAACTTTGTGTCTTTATCCATGTTGCCATTGCTGTCAAATACGGACACTGCTTACTCTAATTCAGCACTGTTAGTGGGAAACCGTTGAAGTGGTCACGTGAGCCACCCAGAGGTTTTGTATTTCTCTAATCATTAAATTTGTAATTATTTAGCCATTATGGTGTGCCGTTCGCGAATGATTTGTTCACGGGAAACGAGTCCCTTGCACGAACCATACACCCACGTTCACTTACCCGCAAAGATTCGTTCTTTTCGTTCTTCCACTTGTCCTCATAAATATGACGTCAATGCTGCTTCTCCTCAACTAAGGCCAGTGAGAACCAGTCAGACATGCAAAGGCGTGCTGTAACAGAGCATATGATTGGTTGGAAACCAAACCTGGGATTGAACGTATAAGCCTTCAGTGAACGAACGACCGAGAGTCTCTAGTTTAGTTCCGAGCGAGAGATCCGAATGAAGGAACCAGTCGGTGAACGAGAGACTCAGATAGGCTACTGAACCAGAGAGCCGTACCTCGGTCATGACTGAAATACACCATCTACTGGTGTAGTATATAGTCTACATGTGCAGTGACTTCCCCGATGCTGCAACTGGATTTTAGAGGTGTAACATTTTCACTATTTAACATTATTTTAAGGTTGGTTAGCGTTTGGATTCGTTAGCGTATGCGATGTGCTGTTTGGTATGCGTTTTTAACAAGCATGGGTAGCCTTAGTACAATGTTGAGAGATTTAGATTATAATTCAGTAACAAATATAATTTTTCTCACATGACTTATCGGTGGTATTTAGCTTCCTCCTTAGCTATCCTAAATAATAGGCTATTTTTGACATATCGGAATACAAGTGTTTCTCGAATCATCTTGTTCGCAGAATGACGAGTGCTCCTACCCACTCGTCATTTTCTTTTTCGTTTTTTATTTGAACTTTTGCCTGCTGTCCTGTTACCGAAACACAGAGATCACCCAACACGGATGACTAAAACACAATGACGCTCTTTTTTTGGACAAGTAATAATGCTGATGATATAGTACGAGTTTAGTATTGCAATATAAAACTATAATGTAGACTATAAATTAACGCAAATGGGGCTCGTTGTTGTGACACCTTTATATGCTATTTGAGTACACAATAGGGTTGCGCACCATTCAGAACTGACTTGAGAATGACCTTGGAAAGCAAATTAAATTCATAAAATTGGTTGAAAACAGAGTGCAGAATCACGAGTGCACAAACAATTCGAATTTGAATACAAGGAATTAGAATTAAAATAGAATTGATTTCACATAAATTCATATAGACCTACATAGTGTAGGTGCAGCTGTAACAATACCGTGTAACAATTTCAATATGAATTACACAGCATGTTAACATAAACAGCGTACACTGAATCTCACCCCTACCCCAATCCAATTACGAATATTTATGGCAGCAAAAAGTACCAGTAGGCCATGTCCCCCTGATCGAGCACCTGCCTGAAAAGTCTGTGTGTGTCACTGTTATTCAGAATGAATGAATGCCACATTTCAAGTGTCGCGTATAGAATAAATAATTTAAATACAATTTTGTGTACCATGGTGGAAGAACGCTTCCTGCAGTCATACAGGTAACCCTGTCACAACACCATCCAGCTGTTAACCCACTGACACTCACAAGAAAAGCTACTGCAGACTCCTCGAAAATGGTACCACACATATTAATAGTTAAATATGCAAAAGCAATAAATGTATACAGGCGGAAAAGGACTTAGAGGGCTGACATAAACCAAATGCATATTATTAGAATAGGCTAAAACAATTACACAACTATTATCTTACAATCATGCAAATATAAAGTTCACTTCACTCAGTAATACATACAAAGAAATTATATACACTCACCTAAAGGATTATTAGGAACACCATACTAATACGGTGTTTGACCCCCTTTCACCTTCAGAACTGCTTTAATTCTACGTGGCATTGATTCAACAAGGTGCTGAAAGCATTCTTTAGAAATGTTGGCCCAT